>MU615046.1:0-20330 GCA_025201725.1 Chytriomyces sp. MP71 | reverse complement strand
CAATGGATCATCCCATTATGTGAGGTTGTCAAATGTGCATTATGTGCCAAAAGTTAAGTGCAATTTAATTTCAATGGTGGCATTGGATTGTCATGGTCTTTGTGAAGTGACAGGAATGGAGTCTCTAGGTTTTTGAAGGTACTTTCACAGTTTTCACAGCACATTTGAACAATGGAAGATGGATCATGAATGCTGAGCATGTTTCTTCAGATTATGTTGCAAATGCTGTTACTCCTGAATCAATTGAATTGTGGCATGCTCATGGAGGTCATGTATCAAAAGACAACTTAATGAAATTGAGAAATGCTGTCAATGGTCTTGATATTAAGGATTCAGATTCAAAATTGAAATGTGATACATGTGTCATGAACAAAATGGTTCAATGCCCCCTTCAAAAGCTCAAATAATGCTCAAAGTGTTCATCCTTTGGACCTGATACATATGGATTTTATTGTTACAATGTGCCAGGTTTTGATGATGAATCTGTCTGTTTGGATGTTACAGACGATTGGTCCCTATGCCAATTTGCATTCCCTTAAATGGAAGGTCACCTCCTGGATTTGAATATCCTCTTGGGAAGAATACTCTCATGGTCTGTGAACTGATCAGTCACTGTATGGAACAAAATAAGCTGGATTTTTTGACAAAATGTCTGGGGAAATCGAAATGTTGGTATGGTATAATGAATTCTCAAGTGAGGAGGAGTGTTGTTGTACTTGTGTATCCACTTTCATATTCATGGGTGTTTGGACTTGGTTGTTTTCGTTTTCAGAAGTGGAATTGTCACTTGTTGTTTTGGGATTGTGAGAAACTTGTTTTGAATTGACTGACATGTGTGGCTTTTGTATCTTCTTTGTTACAGTTGGATATTGCAAGGTTGGTTATAGCTGTGTTCCTTACTGGAGTCTTTTGACTGTTTTGCAAGTGTAACACAATAGAACTGTTTCACTCCAATACAAGCACCAAAGATTTGCAAGCACAGTTTATAAAAGCTGCTTTCTACAGCTATTTATTACAGCAAGGAACAAACCCTGGGGCAAGCAGCCCAGGATGTCATACACAGTTGCAACAGTGACTCAGATCAGTAGAATCTGCAACAGGGATATGGTCCCACAGTTGCAGCATGCACCCATGACATACAAGAAGAGTTGTATGTCAACTCATACTTTGTCAAGCAAAGCGCATTCTGCACTAATCCCTACTTCAGCCTCAAGCAGTACCTCTGCAGAAAGTAGGCACTGGAAACAATTTGGGAGGTCAGCTTTGTGGGGAAGGGGTGGATGCTGGTGGAGGTGTTTATTGCTGAGAGGGGCTGTGGAAGTTGCTGACAGCACAAGCTCTTGTGTGAGGAGGATATGATGTGACCCCCCAACACAAGCCCCATCAATCTCCAAGCATTGCTAAGGCCCAGTTTATCACTAGGCACAGCAAGCTGCTCCTTAAGGCAAAGCAGGAGTTGGTTTGGGTGCTGGCAGAAATAGCTAAGTCAAACTGCTCCCCTTTTATGGTGGAACAGATTGAATACTATGCTAAATTGCACCTCTCAGGACTTCCAGTCAAGTTCCAGTTCCCTTATTTGGTGACAGAAGCCAAGTTTGAGGAACTCCAACTTGCAGAGACTGCCAGACGCAAAACAGAGCATGTGACATGCATGGAGCAAGAGCAACAAACTATGGAGGAGCTTGTTGCAGTGCCAGATGACCAAACCTGCAACATGCATGGAAATGTGGCCAGGCCAAGCCAGGCCTGCTAAGGCTCCCAAACCTGTCCAAAACAGGTACACAGCTTTAGGTACTTTGGGACTCTTTAACAAACTCAAGGCAAAGGCTGGTGCCTTGTTGCATCATAATGCTATTACCTTTGGTCCCATGCTACCTCCAGACTTTGAGGCCACAGAAGGTGCCTCCAAAGAGTCACACATCAGTGCAACTCAGTTCTCTGGGGATTCTTCCCAACAATCAGTCATCAGCCCCATACCTGGGGCCATGGAGCTTTAATTAAGTCTTTTCATTTTGCTTCCAGAATATTAACAAGAACCTTATTGAAAAAGCTCATAATATAGATACTCTCAGAAGCATAGGTCCAAAAATATAACATGTCCCATAAAAGGAGTGGTGGTGGATTCTAGGGCAACAGTTGAGCAAGGTTACCTGGCAGCAGGAGATGGGGTGTTGATGGCAAAGATCAAAAATGTGTGGAATATGCACACTGTTGAGGAAGATAGCCAAGGTCAATGGGTCAGCCTGCTGGTTGGGGACTTGGTGGTGGTAGTACCCTACCTGGCACCACAATTGTAGGCCCAACAGTTGGAAGAGTTTGAGCAGATGAAGGCCAGGCTGAGCCAGATCTATAGCAAGTGTCCAAAGGTGGTTGGGGGGACTTCAATGCATGTTTGACAGATTTTGGGGACTCCTCCAATGCTAGCAACCCTGCCAGGTATGTGTGGATGCAGCTGTGAAAAAAAGATATGTAATGGACACAATTGGAGCTGATGCAGTGGAAGTGGACTATCATGACTCACAGGGGTGGGCATGGTATTAAGACCTGGTGTTCCTGAATGCAAGCACAAGCTACGGAATGAATGTCCAAGTGCATGAGCAGTCACAAGCAGTGGATTTGGACTACAGGCCCCTCACATTTGACATTTCCATGTCAAATGAGCATGAGAAGCCACCTTTTGTCCAAACTAACATCTGCAAGCTCTTGCCTGACCTGGAAGCAGACAATGATGAGCTTAAGGCTACCCATGTCAAGGTCCAACACAAGTTAGACACCATTTGGGCAGAAATCCAGGCTGCTTGCGGTAGCCCAATAGCCCTACTGTGGATTCAATGCATGCAGCTTGCAGACACAAGAACATTTCTGTTCCTTTAAAGTAAGAGAACAAATGCAAGAGAATGAATGTAAGAGAACAAATGTAAGAGAACAAATGTAAGAGAACAAATGCAAGAGAACAAATGTAAGAGAACAAAAAAAAAATGTAAGAGAAAAGATGTCAAAGAACAATTGCAAGAGAATAAGAGCAATATTTGTTGAAAGATTTGTTGGATTTTTTTCCACTCTCATATTAATTGATATTTTTGTTTGTTTGTCATGGGACACATCTGTTTTCAAATTGTTTGGACATGTGTGTGACAATTCTTATTTTGCTAATAGTTGCCGGAGGTATGTGCAATGCCATTGTACACAATGGACATTGCTATGTTGTTGGATGGTTGAAGTTCATTATTTGCTATTGTTAAAATGTGTTCATGAGCTTGCTCACCATGTTATTTCAAAGTTGTGTTAAACACACAGTTTCACATCAAATATGCAGTAACATTGAATACAGTGAGCATTTAGAGCATAGAATCATACAAGCCTACATTTTGCTGCCAGTTTAATTGATGAAGCATCCACTTTCTAAAATTGAAATGAGGTAATTGGACAGTCATGCACAGATGGGCCAGTGCCATCATTATTGTGGGCAGTACAAGAGATCAGAGTGCGGGCCTTCTTTCATTCATGTATGGCAGTATTTCCTTGCATTTTTAAATATTGAAGATTTTAATTCCCAAGTTTGTTGCATCATAATAGTCTTGATCAGTCAGGAAAGAAATCTCCTTTAGAATTATTCCTCAGTTGATTTTTACTATTTCAAGTTTCAAAACAATGGACTAACACCAGAGTGTCTGAACCAAAAACCAAAATGAAGAAAAAACCTGGGCACAGTTGAAGACAGGGAGAGACAAGGAACTTGCACCCAAAGTTCAAAGACTCTTGTGCCAACACTGTTGATGAAACTCACACCAAGAATGGCAGTTTGTGATAGGCAGGTTCAGTGATGGGCAGGCGCACTTATTTGTGATTGATCCATCCATTGTTTTAATCACAGTCATGAACAGGCATTGTGCACAAATAGTCATGTTCATATGGGCCCACGTGGCTTGTGCTGAGGGTGTCATTGTTGTCTTTTTAATACTTTTTTGGCAGAAAATCAGCGCACTTGTTTGTGATTGATCCATCCATTGTTTTAATCACAGTCATGAACTGGCATTGTGCACAAACAATCAAAGTTGAATATTTTATTAGGAGCCACAGCGGAGGATGATGAAAATGAAAATCAGTGGTGTATTCCTGTGAGGGAAGAGTGGTATTTTCTTCCAGTTTAGTTCCTGCAATTATGAGACAATAATGTGTTGATGAAATTTGATGGTTGCATAGTGCTTCTGTCATCGAACTCTGGTGCGGCCAAGACGATTTGACCCATTTGGGTCTTAAACTTGCAACCAATCTCATGCTGGGAGTAACCAGGAAAGTAAAGAAGAATTGCCTTCTAAGCACTACAGAGCAAATAGAATGTGATCTTAAAATGGGAAACTCTGTGTGTGAAGATTAAGATAATAGTCTAAAACCAATTGATACCATGGGAAGGTGTGCAAAGGAAAAAGAACAAGCTTATGGAGTCTCTCCCAGTTTCAAGCTGCACTCTTTGCGTCACAAGAACACAGCGTGAACTTGGATTGGTCTACTCATGGCAACTTCTTAACAACCTTAGGACTGGAGGATCCAGTCATGCAAACAAGTATTATAAGCACTTTTTGAATGGTTGATAGAAATAAAATGAGAACATAAAGGCTTGGCTGCAGCTTTGTTGTGGTTTGGCTGCGCTTTTCAAACTCTGCAAACTGACAATTCCACCCAAACTGGCTCCCCGTTCATTGATGCGCACTCATTTTGGCATGTGGTTTACTCGGATCGTGTCGACGGCTGGTCCACTTTGCAGCTGTATGGCAGTACCAACGCGACAACTGCAGTTCATCTCATGGTTTTCTCCCCAGCTCAATATTTTTGCAAGTTCCGACATGGCAACATTTCCAGACTCCAAAGCAGTCAAAACGCATCAATAATCCTTCCATGACATCGAGTCTGTGCTACAAAAACTTTACTCCCAATGACATCATTCTGACACCAAAAGCTCTACTGCAGCATCGATTGTTAGAACCTTACTCATGGCTGGTCTCTTATGAAGGTTTCCCATTATGGTTTGTCTCTTATCATTGAGGTCTCTCATCGTGGGGGTCTCTCATGCAAGGGACGCGGGGGAACAGGAGAGAATTGGTCGGCAAGCAACGAAACCTTGTAACGCTTTGACCCAATCCCCCTTGCTCCAAGTTTTGTTTGTCTCTCTTTTTGCGTTTTCCTCGCTTTTCTTAATTTTGTTTAGTTTAGAAGGAAAGGCACGGTACACCGCTCGATGGGATTCCGTCTCAGCCTTATCTATAAAATTATAAAATAATGAAATGATAAAAGCCTGCCGCAGTTATAGTCGTTTTCGAGATACGTGTTGATTCCCAGCTCGGAGGGAGCTTGGTGTGTTTAAGTTAGGAAATCGTTGTTAAGCGTGTGCAGAACGTTCATTGTAGATCTACAAAGGTGCTAGATCTGCGATCAACGCGTAGGGCCACATTGGCAGAGCTCCAACAGTGACATTGCGTTGATTGGCGCGGATCGCTGACGAGGTTTCTAGAAGTTCACCAGACATGGAAACCTCCATCGCAAGAGACACTTTGAAACCTGGAGCATCAACCGTTGCACCTGCGAACTTCTACAACTCTCCAGCTGTACACAATGCGGTTGCGGGGTTCAGTGGAGGGTTTGTCACCACTTTGGCGCTTCAGCCGCTTGACGTGGTCAAGATTCGATTCCAAGGTTCGCACAAACTCAGTTTAAGGGGATCATCGTAATCCTACTCTATAAACGAAGCGGGTGTCTTCCCCGATGACTGTCGTTCCAGGTTGTTTGCGGATGCTCATTCGAACGCCAGTGAACGACAGGGATCGCGGAGGCATCTTTCGAGGAACCTTTAGTGCACTGCGAAGTATCTATTCGCATGACGGAATTCGAGGATTGTATCGCGGCATTGTCCCGTCCATGTTGGGCGCCTCCATCTCGTGGGGCTTCTACTTTGCAACGTAAGGCCCTTCCCGCGCCGCAACCATCCCTCCTCTCAGACATCTGATGCATTGTATGGTACCAGATACGATTCAATCAAAGAGCACATGCAGCGATACATAGATAGCACCAACGGAACCCCATTGCTTTCGACGTCATCGGACTCGAATGCCCCCAAAGCCACAACAGCTTCACGATTAACGCCAGTTCATCACCTCATTGCATCATCAATAACGGGAGTCTTAACCTGTGAGTTCTGAAGCTTTACGAGGGCCCGATCTCCCCAACCCACCATTTCTTATCGAGCCCCATCCTCGCACCAGGCTTCCTCACCAACCCTATCTGGATCATGAAGATTCGTTTCTGTGCAGACAGCTATCGCGACCCCGAAGCCTACCAAACCCTCCGCGAGGGTCTCACAAAGCTTTACAAGTATGAAGGCGTCCGCGGGTTTTACCGCGGCCTCGTCCCTGCGCTTATGGGCGTTAGCCAAAAATCGTTTCAATTTGTGGCCTACGAGGAACTCAAGAAATGGCGTACGCGCGTGAAGGGATCCGGCGATGTGAACAAGCTCGACACGATTGATTACATGGGGATGGCGACTGCTGCGAAGCTGTTTGCAATGAGCATCACTTATCCGTATCAGGTGGTTCGGGCTCGCATTCAGGTTTGTTCTATCTTGCTTTCCACTATCTGATCAAAATTGTGCTTACACCCCACGTCAGAACCAGCGTGGGGTTGATGCGGGTGTTTACAAGTCGACACTGGGAACAATTCAACTTGTGCTTCGCGGTGAAGGATTTGGCGGATTTTACAAGGGAATTGGACCCAACTTGATACGCGTTTTGCCTGGCTCCGTCTTGACTTTTGTCGTCTATGAGGTGAGACTTATTCTTATTACATTTTATTCCACTACCACTGATAGGTGAACCTTTAGTCCGTCAGCAAATTTTGTCGCTTGTATTTGACGTGACGCAATAAACTCGAAGTTAATGGAACATCGTTTTAGTCTTTATGCATGCTATCACTTATGAGTTCTTCGAACTCGAATGAATTGAACTTCAATTCAGTTTGGGGTATTAAAAATAAAACAGAGCAGCAGCGTGGATGATGAGAGGAATAAATTCAGAAAAAGAGAGCCATCAGAAAGGAGTCATCGATAACTAAAGCCAGCCATGGTAATTTTCAACAAAATCATCCAGCCCAAGCTCCTCGTCGTTGACTATTGCAGCCTCAGCCTCGGCCGCACCCGCTCTGCCACCCAACGGACTCCTCCTACCTTCAGAGGCAGCTGGGTCACTCGTGTGCAATCCAATATACTGTTTTCGCTGATCATTGAGCCGCCGTTGCAACCGTCACCCAGGTTTTGAATCGTCCCCATACATTATCGTATCCAAGAAGGTACGAGGTTCCTAGGATGCCACCTATTAAGAAAAAGAGGGCGATGCCGAGATAAAAGGGCAGGCGGGAAAAGTGCTTGAGCAGGGAGCCTCCAACGGTTTTGGCAGTAGTCTTTTCGGGCATGACAAAAAAAATTGAGGATGGGATTCGTGTGCTAAATAGGAATAACCTTACGATGAGAGAGCGACGGACCAACACCGCACCTTTTCAATCAGGCCAGAAATAAGCTCTGGGCTGGGCCAATAGCTGCCTTCATCTGTTCGTAGCAGTAAAATAATTGAATACGCACGCGTATTTTCAAAAATCCAATCCGAATCCGATTCAGAGATGTTGTGTTATAGTTTCCCAAGATGTGCCGACAGTGTATTCGCGCTCCTTCAACGGCAGCGCAGCCTGCATCTCAGAAGTGATGCTTTTATACACTGCAGTATCGGTATCAGACAACATTTGCAACTTGGTGTTATTTTGCATAAACGAAGACAGGTGTAACATGAATGGCACTAAGGTACGTTGAAGGAAGTAGGATTCCAAGCATCAGTATCAACAAGTCGCGAAGTGCTCGCGTTTCAGGCTCAGAAAAGGGTTAGGTCCGCGATAAAATAGGCCACACGGATTCGTATAATCTTCACTCGTAATGATATCGTAGTTCCACTGTTGTTGCATATTGATCAGAGGGTGCGGGTAAAAGAGACGGCGGAGTTTGGAACTACTTCGAAATCCCAATTATGCCCAAGATTGGCACCATTCGTAGTGGTGTTCCCGGTCCTACATAGTCCTGAAGCTCCATTCTTGACCATACTGTCTTTTTGATTAGACAATGAGACCAAGCTGCTAAGATAAATGACCTCTAGGGAGGCTCTCGGAATGGCGGCGCTGCGCTTAACGTCATGGATAGAGCCCTCGAGGTCGCCTCGGCGGCGTCCCAGCCCAAAAACGATCCAGTCCTCGCAGCCATCAAGCACTCGCTCGTCTTGTTTGTCCCCATCCTCAATCCGGATGGTTATGAGATTCTCTGGAAAAACTACCTCGCTTGTGAGTCAGGCTCAAAGTAGTGATAACAGTGCAGTAATGCAGCGGTAATTTACCTCGGCTGCACTATGGAAAACAGGACTGAAACGGGGCGCAGGTCAACGCCGCCGCTCTTTTTCCCGTTCCTGTCCTTTGAAACAAAAGCGTCGCGGAATTGTAGTTCAAGCGATGGGATCGCGCGGCCGTCTTCCGAGTGACTTGTAACTTGCCCACGAGCGGATTTGAGGCCGCAGCAACCTGCAGCTTCGTCACTACTGCCGACCACATTGGAAACCCATCTAGTTGAGGCGGGGCAGCCTTTCTCCGTGCCTTGGCATTGGAACACACCCCACAGGAACGGAATAAGCAGGGTCACGCGCATCTTTTCCACTAACTTTCATTCCATTCTCATCGCTGACCCCACAAAGAATAATCCATTGTTTAGGAAAATGACTACATGACGCGTTACTCAGACTTGGAGAGCTTAGCCTGCTCCTTCTGCAGCTTCTTGATGAGCTCCGCCTTGGTCAACACCTCTCCTGTGCTCGACTTGAATCCAGCAACAGTCTTCTTCTTGGCCTTCACGGGCTTCTTTTCCGCAGACTCCAATTCACCATCCTCAACTTCGTTGCCTTCCTCTAACTGCTGCGAGGCCGCGTTTTTTCGGTTGCGGATTGATTTCTTGGCGGTCTTCTTGGAGCCAGTCTCCACCCCCTCGACCTCCTCTTCAGCGTTTTCCACTTCCTCTCCAGCAGAAGAAACATCCCTCTGCTTGCCGAAGTTGGCAATCACAGTCGGAATGCTCAGGATAGTCTCTGGCAATTGAACAATCAAAGTCTTGTTGATTGTAGGTTTGTAGGCCTCCAGCACCTTCAAGCTTTCAGCAGCCTCGTCCCTAAACTCCTCCTCCTGCTGTTCGATCGTGATCAATCCTTCGAGTTCCGGCATCTTCAAGATCTCAGCAACAGCGACGCCGTTGCGGATCGCGCGCTTCACGGCCAAGGGAACCTCCTCGATACCAGCCCTCTTTAGCATTTTGCGCAGGTTGTTGTACGTCAAGTCGTTGCTCGTCTTGGTCTCGACAACATCTACGACAGTCATTTCAATCTTGTGCTTGACCTGATAGAACTGAGCCCACTGCGTAGCGTACTGCCCAATACTTATCACAACCACAAGGAATGAGAGAATAAATGCCAATCCCGGCTTGTATCTATTTTTTGCACAAGGTGAGTTCGCCATTCAGACTCGAGAAGCGATTAACCTCGCAATGTAGTATCCGGTGCCTCTCCAGGTGGGAATTCCAGTCTTGCGGTGCTTGTCGTATCTCTCGCGCATCTCCTTGTCCTTGAGAACGCCGTTAATGGACGTGAGCAGCGCATACCTACACGAAAGTCCAACAGACAGGTTTAACTTTCCCCCTTCTTCTATCCGTATAAGGCGAGACTGAACACTCACAGCGACGCCGCCTCAGGGGCCGGGTTCTTATCCGGATGCAGCTCGAGGGAAGCCTTCCTGTATGCACGGCTGATCTGGATCGGCGTGGCAGTGTGCAGCACCTCAAGCACAGAGTAGAAGTCATTGCGGCGGCCCTTGGAGTCCTTGACACCCTTGATTTTCACGAGCTTGTCGTGCTGGTTGATGGCTGTCAGCCCTTTCTCGTCACCAGTGACCAGTCACGAACCAGGTCGAAGATGGCGTAGTCCTCCTTCTCCCAGGCAAGAACCGGCAGCGCAAGGCAGGCGCAGAGGACCAGAACAAGGACTGTCAAGACTGAGCTCCTCATTTGAGTTGGTTTTTTTTCTGCTTTGTTCGCCGCAAAGTCCAATTGCCACGTCTGGTTCGCCCTTCCAGCCTTAGGTCTCATTGCTAATTTTTATTTTTGATTTCATCAGTTCGACTCCCCGCTTTTCTACTTCATTCATTCAAACCTACGCTTTTATATCTGATGAAGAAGTTTTCAGAAAACGCGCTCGCAAAGTTGCTTGTAACTCCAGTTCAGCCATGGCCGCCTCTTCCTTCAAAACTTCAACTTTTTCATAGTTCTTGATGACTTCGATGATGTGAATCTTGCGGTATGGCAAGCCCCAGGCAATGGTGATGCCAATGGAAGCAAGCATAAGCACAATACCCAACCCATTCATACCAACAACAATTCCAACCAAATAAACTTTGTTGGTCCAGGTTGCACGAGAGAATCCACATCTTTTGCATTTAACTGTCTTGTTCAAGCCAGGCACGAGAGTGGAAGCAAGGGAACGCTTGTAAGCACGCTCCACCATGAACCGCATGTTTAACTCTAGCTGTTCCTGACTATTTTGGGTGCCCCGGGACGTGTTTGAAACCTTCAATGCCGTGCTGAGGGTTGAGCCACTGTGGTCACCACTTGTCATCACTGACTCACTGAGTTCATCGAGTGAAGCCATAAGCAGTGTGCGAATACATAATGTGGTTGGTTGGCCAAGACAGTCTGGTTCATAAAGTGCGGAGTAGTTTGAGGAAGAATTGGTCATATTTCCCAGTTCTGGAATCTGCCAAATAGGATAAGAACTTGTTGAATGAAGGGTTGTTCCATTCACAATATATGCAAAACTTTGGTCGTCTTTGATACCTCCGTCATAACTCCAATTTTTGATCACTTGAGATATCATCGTATTGATTGTTCCATGCTCTGAATTTTCTGTTCTGCTTGTCAATGCAGGAAATATAGTGCATGAAATGTTCACAAGAATGTTTGAGTTGGCTGTATGCAATGTAACTGTCCACCGTGTCGAGGGATTGTTATTCAAGCCATCGTTGTCATTAGAGCCAACAACTGAGGACGTGAAGTTATAGGCATTCTGGAATGGCCTTTGGTCAAAATGAACTTGAGATGAGCTGCTTCTACACTCCATTTGGTAGTCAAGGAACATGGCAAGGTCGGTCGTGCAGTTAGTGAAACCAGTTGGGCAGGATACAAGTGTTGCACTGTTGTTGGATCTTGCTCCACAAGTCTCTGTGCTGCTGCAATCCACCGCAGCTTCCAACATGCCAAATGTGAATTGATTTTTGAAGAGGCCAGATGGAGTGAGGGTCGCAGCATTTCCCTCAAATGCATTCATAGGGTCAAAGTTGAGCATCCCAGGAGCAAGAGCAAAAGTATTTGCTGTGTAGACTTGTATATCAAAAGGGTACAGTCCAGTTCCTTGAATGGCTGAGCCCTGAGCCAACACGTCGCCGAGCTTGACAAGGAGAAGGAGGCCAAAGAATCCGATTCCCGTCAGCAGGCTGTTCACATTATGGAAATCAAAAAGTGGCGTCACATGGCCTGCAACGGTGATGTCCAAGATGCCAAGCAGGCCTCCGATTCTCTCATTTTTGATGCGTGAGCGGTCGATACACAGGCGCACCAGGTGTTGGGTAAAGATGTGAATCGCTAGTGTCAGATTAATGCCTTGCAAGGTCGAAACGATCGACAGAAACACGCTAACAGTCATGAACGACGTTGCAAACGCAAGATGCGCTTGAAAGCCATCCACATCAGCAGAACCAGGTACGAATATGATCGTCACAACAATTATCACCAGCGAGGAGAGGATAACTAGCAGCTGAAACCAGATACGATCGAGCATCAGAGCAGTATGGTTCCAACTTGTTTCGCAATGGGGCTTCGGAGATTACTTTTACCAATGTGGCTGGTTGAATGAGTCAAACATTCAATCCGCAATCGAATTTTCTGAAATTGCTTGATTTTTTTGTTGAGCATGTGGAGACTGAATCCATAGTAGCTCCCGTTCGAAGTCCGCCCGTGTCTCCTTGTTCTTGATCATTGCAAGGGAGGAGGGAGGGAGGAGAGAGAGAGTGTGTGTGTGAGGATACATCTTTTAATCCACACAGCTCAAAAGTGGGTGATAACAGAATAGGAAATTGAGACACGCAAGTGAAGTAGTTCTGCGGTTGGGCGGAGGGGAATGAAATTCCTCCACAAAACAGAAATAATGAACGAACCCCAGCAGCTACAACAACGTGAGTATTTTCAGCACCTCTTGAACGCATTGTACGCGATGCGCTCTGTAAATGCACCGGTGTGGCGGTCGTAGGAAAGCTGCTCTGAAGGTGGACATTGGTCAGCCACGGGGGCACCACCTTAGCCACCCGAGTCTGCCCCTTAATCACGTTGCCATAATCCAAACGCAGATCCGCTCATTGCACACAAGCTGTCGCTTCTGAGAGACGCGCGCGTGAAGCCGAAGCAGTTCCGCGAACTCGTCACCGAGCTTGGCATCTTGATTGGATACCAGGCAACGGCCAACATGGACCTCATCGAGACGAAGCAGGTGCTGGCGACGCCTCTCTTTGACCGTGGGTCTAACCTGAGTCCCCACCCTTTTCAGCACGAGAGCCCTGTGGCACCCTTCACCGGCGTTAAAATCAAGGACACGGTCGCAATCTTCCCCATCATGCGCGCCGGTCTTGGACTCGTGGAACGTGTGTACCACGCTGGCAAATCCCCGTAGCCACTGAACCCAAAGCCCTTTTTGTACAGCTCTCCTGACCCTCATTCCGTCTGCGCGAGTTCACCACCTCGGACTCTACAGGGAACACGTGGGTCTTTCATATCGATTCGTATCCTCCGTTGCACGTATCCTGAGCCCGATACATACGCACAAACCGAAAACTGAAAAAACAGTCTACTCTTCTCCCCGTCGAATACTACAACAAGCTTCCGCAAGAATGCAGCGTGGACCTGGGTTTCGTGGTGGACCCAATGATTGCAACGGGTGGAACTGCCGTGGCGGCCATCAACATCCTCAAAGAGTGGGGGCTCAAGAAGATCAAGTTTGTCGGCCTGATTGGGAGTACATTGGGAGTCAAGGTTCTCCGGGATGCGCATCCTGTAAGTGGCTTTTCCTTTTCGGCGTGTGTGCTTGTTTACCCGCTTTTAATTCTATGACAGGACGTAGAAATTTATGTGGGTGTGATCGATGAGAAGTTGACGGACGAGGTGAGAATCCTGCGTTATATGCCTTCTTGTTGTCTTATTTCCTGTGGCGCGACTGACTCGATTATAATCAGGGCTATATTATTCCCGGCTGTGGAGACGCAGGTGACAGAATCTTCAAGACTCTCTAAGATGTGGCAGGACAGAATCTTCAAGACACTCTAAGATGTTGTAGGACTGTTTGTATTTGGATGGTGGGGTCTGCATTTCGAGTTTTCCGCTTGTCGGTCTCCTGTGCATTATTTCTTCTTGAATCAGAGCTACTTCTTGTTTACTTGCATTTGGGCCCCTTATGCTATATGTGATATTAAAAGCTCAGATTCGACCATATATTTCTCTCAAAATTAGTAGGCTCAAACGAGTACGAAGGCATGCAAAAATCCGAGAAACCCAAGAAACCCAAGAGCTGCAGTATTACCAACGGAGCTCTTTGTAGTTGATACTGCCGTAGGAGAGACTGTTGTCAACTGAGTGGTGGGTGATCCAGACATTTGTGGAGCAGTTGAGTTCGTCAAGGAGGCATTAAGTGCCTGCATCCCACCGTAAGTATACGCAATCTGTAGACACCAGCTCCCAAGTTGCGTGGTCAAGGTATTGTTTCCTAGAATAGCCTGAACTGACAAAAGATCGTTTCCATTGCATGCCGAGTACGCGCAGGTCCAAGGAGCAGTGACATTGTCCGACTGACAGACAGCATTAATGGTTGCAGATTCGACTTGATTTGATGCACTGCTGTTTGCCGCGCGAGCGTTGAGGCACTGGATGAGGCAGGACGGCCATGCAGCAACAACGCTTCCAATCGCGTATGCAAGCTGCGTAGTTTCCGCCATATACACTTCCGAACATGCAGAATCAAGAGCAGGGCCGATGCGCGCACCTGTGTTTTGAAGCTGCGAGAGAGTCGCGTTGGCGCACTTGGCGTTAATGCAAGGATCAATACGTGATGCTGCGTTCGGATGCTGAAGGAAGGAGTTGCATAAGGTTGTGAGCTGTGTGGTGTTTGTCGGTGTGGTGAGGTTCAAACACGCGTTCACGCAAGAAGGGAATGAGTTAAAGGTGGCCACGTCGCTGTTCAGGGCACTAGATGCTCTCATTGTTGTAATAGATGATTCTCCTAGTGGTGCCTCGATCCCTAATCGTTAGCGTTGTTGGTGTGTTTGACTTACCCGTTTCTGACAAACACAAAACGTTTTCACTGAGTGACAACAGATTCCGCGCGCTATTCACTGTTGCCAGATAAACTTTATAAAATCTTTGATTATGTTCCTGCAATTGTATTTGCAACAAGAAAACAAAGCAGCTCTCCCTTTAAGCGTTGGGCTTATTCAGCCCACCATTTGCCTTGAGTTTTTCGTCGTCTCTGCTGGATCATGTCCCATCTAACGACGAAAAAAGGAAGCCGAAAAAGAACAATGTGTGATCTTTCGAGGCTTGAACAAGTAGAAGGAATTATCGCACAAACTGCTGACGGGCGATGCCGGTGCGCTCGAAGGCGACCAATCAAATTTCAGTGGCGGCTCAAGCCACATAAAAGCGCAAGCACGCAACGTATCTGTGCTCAATTAGTCAATTCTCTGGGTTCAAGATTTCTTTATTTTCAATATACGCTTGGATGTGGGACGCGGATCCCACAACTGCTTCTCAATATGCTAATACTATTTACTGTTATGTGTAAGTATCTCGTTTTCGAGTTTTTCGCGTCTGCGAAGCGGTTAAGATCCTTGACGGCCTTTTGTCGCAGTTTGTCGATCGTGTCAACAGCTGTCAGCGCTCACTTGGGCCGCACAATAGTCCCCAACTTTTTCTCCCAACAGATCGCAGGGGATGAATTCATTTTTGTGAAAGCCAATTAAGAGATGCTTGATCAGAAAGAAGAAAAAGTGAAAGTTTGTGGAAATTAAAGCATCAAGAGTACAAGGAGTGTACCAACGACACCCACTGCGAACTCCACGGTGCCACTCTTGATGGATGGAGTCGCGACCGTGGTTGTTATGGCTTGGGCGGACGCAGCAGTTGGAGCAATAGATCTGGTGGATACGGAAGCAGCAGCGGAGCTGGAAGCTGGAGCAGGCGATGAGGTGGTTGCATCCATCGTGCTCGCGGTGCTGGTCGTGGCGCTGCGCCCAACGGCGGAACTCGAACTCGTAACCCTAACCACAACGCCCGCACTCACGATCGGCAACCCGGCCGGATTCAAACCCTTCAAGTCTATCGTCGCGTTGGTTCCCACGCGGCCCATCATTCCGGTCATGCATACGGCGCCGCCGCCTGCTTCATCGCAAACAGTGAGGACGTTGCGCATGAGCTCGTTCGATGTGGGGACCATGCATTGCGCGCATGCAATCTGGCAGGCTTGACTGCTCCATCCGGTCGCACAGTCGGCGGGGATCTCGATCGCGTGGGGAATGCAGGAGCCGGTCATGCAATCAAATTCGCAGTTGTTCCACGAGGTGCTGCATGCGCCACCTTGAAAGCAAGGGAGGCAAGTGCTCAGACAGGAGACACTATCGGGGAGGTTGGTGCAGCCGAGAGGAATGGCGGCCATTTGCGTGGTTTAGTCGAACTTTTTGTGGTTTGAGTGAAGCGACTAAATGGGCAAGGTCCCATGACGGGGCTCGGGTGGCGTCGGAAAGAAATTGAAACAAAGGGATGAAAAGAAAAGCTATTTCTTGCATGCTTTGAAAATGGCCTACCAAACAAACGCCATCAGAGATAAACTCATTTCACAGCTGGACCTGATAAACGGTGAGGGATGGCAAGTTCGCACCCAAGTTGCAGCAAATCTGGCAGCTTATCGTGTCAAGTATCCGAAATCATAAAATGACAAGTACGAAACGGGTCGGTAAGCGGATCACGTTTTTTTATTTTTCGCTTATGGACTTCAGAAACAGGCGCGGCGTCACAAAAACGCGTTTGCAACATTCGGTGTTTCGTCCAAGGAATTCCTCCGCAACCATGGTACCCAGCCCTCCCCTTAATCTTTCTACACACCAGTCGAAAACCCCCTACTTTCTCTAGATCGGGCTCCACATGATCCTTTCCATCGTCAAATCTCCCAGTAAAGACTACAACACGGAGACGGTGGGCATCATGCATGACTTGTTAAGTCGGAACTTGGAGGAACACAGTCTTCTAGAAGGTAATCTCAAGGGCCGCGAAAGTCGTATGGGGAACGTCATGATCGAGAGTCAACGCAAGAATCACGGCCAACAAATTGTGCTCTTCAGCATAGTTCTGTCTTAGATGGCATGTCAATACTGATTGTACTAAGTGAATCTTCATTTTACCCTCAACAACCGAAAAAAAGAAAGAATACGAGGCAAGAGAGCATATATATCACAAACACCCATCATAGCAGTTCGAATACGACGTCGCGCGACTTTCTTTGTTCCTGGCTGCTGGGTTCCAAGAGAAGCAGCTGTCCAGTCTGAAAGGTTGCCCACACCTTGCGTCTCTCCGGAATCTCCCGAATGAAGAGAGTCGCTAGATACTTTCTGCTGAGGTCCAAAATTGGATACTAACCGAAATGCACTGGCGTCGCTACTGCTGTTGGACTTCATGGGCGAATACACGGGAGCACCGGCGCTGGCGGGTTATTATTGGGATAATTGATGAATCAGAGCCTTGCCTAATTCCCGCCATATCTTGTGCGGTGTCGTAAGGTTTTTAGGAAAAGGGAATAGGATCACGGTTTTCACCCCTTGATGAGTCTTAACATGGGTTGCAAAAATCCTGTATCCGCAGCCAGATCTCCTCCGGTCTGTTTACTCAGTAAATGCAAATTACCTTCGTGCTGCTCGTGGTAAATGCTGGATACTTTTGGGACACCCTCGACTCCCTGGCTGGAGAATGATCGCGTCATGGCCAAAGCAGAGTTATGTCCGCGAGGAAGAGAAGAAAAGGTAGTGTTGGCTGTCATGGGAGAAGGAGAAGGGCCGGGTGATTGTGGCGGACTCCGACAGGAAGAGATGGCGTGGTTGATCATTTCGACCCACAGCAGCTTGGTCGACATGGTCTTTGCGCACAGATGAAAGGTAGAGCGACGTTTAACAAGGATACATAGGGGCCGTGCTAGTTTGAAGCTGCTCACATCCACGACTTCACGAGCCCTGGGAGCCTCGCACAGCAGCTCAAACGCAAGATCTTCATACACGCCCTGCAAGGATTCGGCAATGTATGAGGAGCGTTACAGTAGCATGGAACCGAGCGGCTTTCCGGGGGACATGCGCGAGATAAACATGTGGACTGACGTGTGGACGAGGACGAAGAAGCGATCCACGAGGACACCTTCATCGGCCTTCTTTGTGGGCGGAATGTAGAGCTCGAGCACCCCGGAAAGGGCACTCGGTTGATCTTGTTGAATGTGTTAAATTTGAATGGGACCCTTGACGGCCTCTGGCCTCCTCTCACCGAGCAGCTTTGCGATCGTGACAGCGCCTTCGGCGTGCTGCGTCGCCACGCCGGGGTTCGCACTCGGCTTGAGCGGTCGCTTCACGGACTGGCTGCGGGCCGAGAGTGCGGGTGTGGGGGCTGTGACGCAGCCAGTCAGCCGCTCTGTCCGGCCATCCCCACACGACTACGGCGGCGTTACCTGGCCCATTCAGCATTCGGTCGAGCTGCTCCATCGCATGGTTGTCCGACATCATCGGGTGACGCCACTTCCCCTTTCAAAAAAGCTTGAATGGGTTGGAGCCAAATGGGAAAATTTGTCCTTCGGGTGAACCACTTCCTCATTCCACACAATGTGGCGGACATCCCAGGGTTTGCTACCTCTTCATCACAGGAGGCGGCGCTCTTCTCTTTCTACGCTTTACTTCATGAGATACTACTGTCCTTGGTCATGGCTTCAGAACTTTCGTCACAGGCTCCTTCTGGCCATGCAGTTTCAGTCCAGAGGCGGACTTCAATCCTTCAACGCCCTTGCCCCCACCAATGGGTTTTTGATTTGTGCGGGTCTCCATCCAATCGCCTGGAGAACCGTGAAACGCTACTCTGAACGATAAGAGTAAACAGGAATCGTGTGACAGGTTGCCTTGTTCCTCTAAGTATTGAGCCAGCTCATCCACGTTAATCCGACGTCGCACCATGAGATTTCGACCCAATAAACTAGGCTTAAATTGATTAAAATTATTCTAAATTTGTCTTCATTGATTTATACTTTCTATTTACTCCCATGCCTCATCTCAATTCTTCTTGACATCCAACACAAAACAATTGATCCCAAATGCCTCCGGGAATGCATTTGACGGATTGGATGCCACCCTTCCCGCCGATTCGGCATCGCCCACCCGTATCCCAGTAGAGATGCTAGCCGGTGCACGTGCGATTTTGAGAGCCCCTCCATCGTCCATCCGCAACTGCGACGCGCCATGCAGGATAGTCTGCACGACGCCCTTTGCGGTAGGAGATCCGTACGGCGAGCCGTGCGGGCTGCTAGCCTTGGATCCAGGTATCGGACTTGGTGATTGCGGAATAGGGCTTTGTCGCGCTTCGGTTGAAATTGCTTTGGATGGAACTGGCTCGGTTGAGGACGATGGCAGTGCGTTCCTAGAAGTGGTTGCATCCTTAAAAGATCCAGGCGGGGTAGGAATGACACCTGGTGTTGGTGTCGATGGCTTGGGGGTAGCGCTTCTGCTCCGAGGGTGCTCAATCTCCGTCGCAAAAGCATTGAAGCCACGCATTTGAAACTCGGAAGAAGGTTGAGTGAGGTTCTCAATTTTGACTGTAGCGCTGGCGGTCTCGGTACGAGAATTGGAGGAAGCGGGAGCAGGGAGGGGCATATTTTGTAACTCCTGAAGGGCACGTAAATGCGTGTTGCTGTCGCCGCTGGAACTTTTCGTGTGGAATACAGTGGAGGCGAATGAGAAGGGTCGGTCTTCTTCTGAATGGCGCCGGATTGAGCCTATGGTGGTAATTTTAGCTGCAACTGGAAGGATTTCGGATGCGGACGAGTTTTTGCGGGACCCGTTCAAGAGCTTTCGCCTCTGACGCTCCACATCGGCTATTTGCTAAGAAACAAAACCTGTCAGTTCATACAGTTCATAACGATTCCACAAGAAAACTGACCATCTTGAGCAGCTCCATTTTCTCTCGCCGGGTATCGAAGCGCAAGTGCTTTTCGTAAGGAACTCGAATCGCCTCCATCCAAATTTCCATCGCTGGCTCGCTTTCCGCCGCCAAACTAGAGTGCGCATGAGATGACAATGTCAATCAGAATCGACTCACATAAAGGCTTTAGCTCCACGCACAACGCTAAATGTATGCGGCTTCCAGGTGATCCTCTCAATACCCACAGCCCCGACGGGCAGCAGTTCGAGGTTGTCCAACGAGCTCGCGAAAGGTTCTGAAGTGGGGAAAAGGTGCAATTCACTGCCAATTAAGACCACGAATCGTTGAAGGACTATTTCTTCATCCGAAGCGCCAGTCTTAATGACGGCAGCGTTCATGTAGCCCGAAAGTGTGCAGTCGAGGAGATCGCAAACCCGGGGCGGCATGCGGTCGCTGTCTGGTGCAAGTTGGGTTCAATTAGCCTCGAGGTAGCAAGGCGGGGGCCCCCCACGATATTCACCGTCCGGCTGTCTGCCACTGGAGACAAGATGGATGAGGGATGAATCCAGCTCCCTCATCATGGTTGAGAAGCGCATTGTCTCACTGGAGCCCATCGCTGGCAGATCAACCACTCGGATCAATCCAATCACAAGTGATGCCACAAGAAAAATCGTTTGTCGTCGTTCGCGCGTGCCCCCGCGCAATTTCACTGGGCAGAAATTAATGAAGAAGTGAATGAAACTGGTTGCTTCCCATCGTTTCTCACAGTTTTCATATTTTATTTTTAGATTGTTTTTTTTGTTCCATTTATGTTCGCAAACGCCAACAGACATTCCATCAATAAACAATGTGGTCACTTATTCATTTATTCCCACAACAATCGCTCAAAATGATACTTCGTATTAAAAAAAAGAATGCCGCAGTGAGAAAATCAACTTTTATTAACAACAGGAGGGAAGAC
>MU615045.1:0-20333 GCA_025201725.1 Chytriomyces sp. MP71 | reverse complement strand
AACACACGATCTAGAAGGGATCCAACATAGTGAGTCAGGACTGGCTCAGTCTCTTGGGTTGGTTGATTGGACCTTCCTTTTCCAAGAAAAATCCAACATGGTTGGTACAGCACCCCCGCCGTGCTCATGTCCCGCCACCTCCCATCCGGACATCAACACGCATCGCACGTACCGAAGGCCTTAAAGCAGACTTGGATCCCGTACTGGAGACGAGTTCGACTGTGTCAATTGTAGTCGGGGATGGACCTAGATTGCGGACGTGATGGGTGGAGTAGGTGCTGAGAGGGATGCCGTGTCAAACTCGGACGGCTGGAACATGGCAGCGCCGAGGATACCCCACATGGACGGGATTGGTTCGAGATGTAGGACCGAGGAAAGGCTTTTATGACACGGCCTGGCTGCCTGGCCAAATGCTGAGGCTCAGGACCTGTCGTTGAAGATAGCCGGGAAGCTCTTGCGTAGATGTAGTGATGCACTGCGCGCATATCTTCACCCCGATTGTCGGAGTTGTTATGGATCGGAGTTCTGATCCCGTGCTCGATTGCAAACAGGGTAAAGTTCACGGTTCCCTCGCTCGTGCCGGTAAGGTCAAGGGCCAGACCCCTAAGGTCGAGAAGCAAGAGAAGAAGAAGACCCCCAAGGGTGAGTTTGTGACATTGATCATGGAAAGGCAGTTCTGACTCTGCTTTTTCTAGGCCGTGCCAAGAAGAGACTCTTGTACACGCGTCGCTTCGTGAACGCTGTTGCCGGCTTCGGAAAGAGACGCATGAACCCCAATGACGGTGTGTTTGCCGTGCCTTTTTCTGTACACTCTTCTAAAACTTCTCCTCATCAGGTGGCAACAAGTAAACTTGAACCACAAGAATTCCACAGTTTTTGAATCTTATTCTGTAAAGGCAATTGGGTGGGGGCGTCTGTGTTCAGAGTTATATCTGAAAACCCGTTGAGTTTTGTGTTTTTCTGTTTCTCGTGGAAGGAGAAATACAAAAGCCAGTGGGTCATTGTCTCGTTAACTCCGTGATTCTGCCGTGCGAGAGAGAGAGTCTGAAGCGGTGGATAGTGCGAGTTTTATTCAATGATTGCGACTTGTGAGCCGAAGGAGAGGCGAGAATTTACTGCTGGTTACCCAAGTTCAAAAGCAGGTTGTTTCCAGCGCCTCCTGGCAAGTAAGTCACGTTGCGCGATCCAGCAAGCGTGGTAGCAATCTCCTTGCTCGCCTCGATACGACGCAACTCCACTAAACCCTGTCCAGCCTTTGCCAACGACTTGCTAATCAGCTCGGCGGCAGTCGCGTCTCCCTCAGCGCGAATAATGGCAGCCAGCTTCTCTTGCTCTGCTTTCTCCACAATAAAACGCGCGCGTTCAGCTTCCTGCTGGGCTGCGGACCCGAGTCAGTATCACCCCCCGCACACATCTAAGAATGCATTCAATTTGTCACGCACCGATCTGCTTCTGTTCGACAGCATTGGTGAATTCTTTTCCAAACGTGAGGTGGGTCTGCGCAGACGCGTCATTAGAAATGCCATGACCACATCGGCAAAAACCGGTCATGCCGAGCTCTCACAATAGAGACATCCTCCAGAACAATGGAGAACTCCGCAGAACGTTTCACAAGATCGTCCTTGATGCGCTGCGACACGAGTTCTCTCTGCGTGATGAGCTCGGCAGCGTCAAACTGCGCAACAATCGACTTGAGGACCTCATTTCCAATGGATGGAAGGACCCTGTCATCGTAGTCGAGACCCAGCGACTGGTAAATGGTGCTGAGCTGGGTGTATTCGGGCCTGTGGAGCACACGCAGGGTCAGGGAGACCATCTGCATGTCCTTGGAGCCCGTGGTGGTGGAGATGTTCCTAAGTGAGGTTGTGTAAGTGTGCATGCTCCTGGCACGGGTCTCGGGGCAGGAAAGCGGGGGCTCGAGAGGTCACCTTGGGCGTGTCCGCACGTCAAACACGACCGCCTTCTGCAGCCAAGGCACAAGAAAGTGCGTGCCTTCGGCCACCGTGTCCGGCAGCACTCCGCGAAGACGATCAAACAGCACCGCGCGATGGCCGCCCTTGACTGCCATTTTTGCCAATATCAGCCACCCGCACCGCCCTACGCAAACAGCCGGAGATAGTCCTACCATCGTACATGGCGTACTGCAGCCCACTCACAACGATTCCAATCGGCAGTGCCCAGCGCGCAAGCGAATCCACGAGCTGTGCCATTCCTGGTCCTGATTTTCCTGCTTTGCTTTTTTCTTGTCCCAGTGCCTGCCTTCAACGTGGCTCGAAAATGGCCCTCTTCCCTCGTATTTGCTACTTGATTGGATTGCATTTGTTTTACTCTTTTAACCTGTGTGTGTTACGTGTGCTGTGGAGGACTGACTGAAGGGGCCCCTTGTTCATGGTCAGAGTAAACTTTCACGTCAGAACGCGTTTCTGCCTGCATTTTGTTTGATCATCCTCCCACCTTGGCGCTGCATAGAAGTTCAGATGAACTTTATGTGTCCCTCAAACGCGAGGAAACCAAGCGAGGGGAAACAGTACTTTAGGGCTTTTACCGCACGTACACACATACCTGACTGACTACCTACCCGTTCCTCCTTCATTTCGTGGCAAATCAATTAACCCCCTTCTTGCCTGAATTGTTTTGTATATCGCAAGGAAAAGTGACAAGAAAATGGCCCACTTTTTCGACCAACAACAGCAAGGCGCCCAACCCTCCGATCTGCAGTTCCAGAGCTTCAACTATGGCCAGCCGAGTGTCGGTGGGGCGTCCTCCGCGTACGGCGACTACGCGAGCAGCGGGGCCGGATACGGGGCAAACAACTTTGGGCCGAGCGCAAATATGACGACAATGCAGCAGACCATCTCGTGGGCTGCTGCATTCTCGACGGGGGACTATCCGGACGAGCCACCTCTGTTGGAGGGTGCGTATGAAGTGCGGGGCGTTCAGCTGGGTGGGACGCATTCATATTGCCCCAACAGAACTCGGCATCAACTTTTCGCACATGAAGGATAAGGCCATCTCTGTGCTGAATCGTGAGTTTTCTCTTGTTGAATATCAGGAATGCGTGCGATTTGGTTGCTTCGAATGTTCTGACACGTGCAACCATGGTTATCAGCGCTCACGCCCATCGACAAGAACATTTTTGACGAATCTGATCTGGCTGGACCGATTCTGTTTTGTCTATTGTATGGTGGCTTCCAGCTATTTGTGAGTTTTCGGACGACCCCTGACTGTGAGACCTGTTCCCTGACACCCGCGCGTCGTTCCTTGGATCGTATTGCGAATTCATTGATAGGCGGGCAAGATTCAATTCAACTTCATTTACGCCGTCGCGCTCCTGGGATGGCTCAGCATTTACGCGGTGCTCAACTTGATGAGCGACACAGGCATCACGAGCACGCGGACGGCAAGTGTATTAGGCTACTGCTTCTTGCCCATGGTTCTTCTTTCGTCGCTTTCGATTTTGTTGCATTTGAGGTATGTCGTGTTAAGAGGAATGTTCTTTGGCCTAGTTTACAATCAGTTTTTCGTATTCAGCGGAACGGTGGGGCTCATTATGAGTGCATTGAGTGTGTTCTGGTGCACTTACAGTGCAAGCTTGATGTTTGTGACGGTGCTGAGCATGAGCGAGCAGCGTTTGTTGGTAGCATACCCGGTGGGACTATTGTATTCTGCTTTTGCATTGTTGGTAGTTATGACAAAGTAGATGTATCGTTTTATGTTATGAAATAACTTTTCGTGTTTGTGGAGAAGGCCCCCCTCCTCCCTTCCATGCAGAATGTATACTTTACTGCACGACTTGCCGCGCTTTACTCAGGAAATAAATTTTTGGGGTTGCTTCCGGTGCTTGACTAGGGTTTTGTTTGGTGTCTTGACCATTCTTTAGAGTCCATGCGTCCGTGTCTCAGCTTCGTCTTTCGATTCCTCCGTATTCATGTTTCCTTTTCTTACTGACCTCTGTTGCATGCGTGTTGGTGTTGCTAGGAGTGAACTTGTAGCAGTATCCTGGCCGTCGTCGCTTTTGGTCAAGTCAATGACACCGTCTGTTGAGAAGATTGAGTTCGAGCAGCGAGAATTGATTGAGTGCTCGTTGCAACCCATGGACAAGGAAATTCTTTTCGCTTCTTCGAGAACCTCTACCTCCCCAGAATATTACTTTGCATGCTTTGAAAATGTTGGACAGTGGAGACGCAGTAATTTTTACAGGGACATCGAAGTAAGCCATCTGCAAATAGACGCGTTTAACGTCACATATTTACAAAACCACATTCAAATAGCTCACCCACAACCTTGTCATTCCCACGGAATGAAACTTACGCGTTCGTGTGATGCTTTTTGCGATGTTGCCTCATGCTCGCGATTGTTTTGAAGGGGACTTGTTCCTGTAACGTACCTCGGGACACGTGTTCTCCGCGCGACCCGTGCATGTCTTTACATGGGTATGCAGCTCAGTCGCTGTTGCGATTATATGTTGGTTACATGGTAGGAGACCTGCTTTGTTTCTATCCACAGAGACTGGCAGTGTGGATAGAGAGTGAGAAATGGATACATGAGAAATGGAGTAGGAAGGAAGGAACGTACTTTTCTCGTCCAAGCTGAACGAGACGAAGATGTCCGCATGGAAGCCTTCAAAGTGGGCCTTCCAGTCGCTGAAGCCATTCAGGCCAAGTCGCAATCTTCTTGGTCACAAGGATGGATTTCGTGACTGCTTGTCAGGGGTACAGTCTTTTGCGATTAGAGGAGGGTTGCTTTTATTTTGTGGTCAGCAGTTATCCATACCATTGCGATATTTATCTTTGAAATAGAAGGAGGAGTTAAAAATACGACCCGTCGCGGTTTCTTGGCGGAGTGGTGGCGGTCATTTAAGGACAACCCTGGCCTACTGCCAGTATGCGCCATATGTCGCAAGAATTCTTGATCTATGTCCTTAGAAACGCACCGAGCTCTGTGCTTGCCGCCCGAAGTGGGGTAGTTGGTTGACCTGGGTGGCTTGCATCGCCGGAATGCTATTCCCGCTGCGCCAGATTCCATACTGAATTGAAACCTAGGAACCTCGTTACAAATAAAATCGATCTATGTGGATTCATAAACGGTTTCCGGAAGGAGCCTGGGAACCTTGACAATCAGACTCTGCGGCGTGTGATGATGCTTGGGTGGCGGAGCAAATGGCGGTAGACCTCTTTAACTTTGAAGCTAGTCACAATGAGGAGCGTGTCAAACGCTCGGCACAAGACCAATCCGTGCTCATTCCAAGACCTGCGGGATATGTTCTCATGCGTGCGGCTCCTCTGATCGAGTTCTAACTCCGTGACCCTCCAACTCTTCGCATAAGCAACCTCGCGCAACATGGCCAACTGCTTCACCAGATGATCTTTTTTCTGCAAGAGGTGGTAAATGTTCCATTGGTATGCCATGGCAACGTTGATGCCGGCGTCGGGGCGATCAAATGACGTGCGAGTTTGCTGGGCCATTTTTGCGCTAGTAACAAGTTCAGGGCGCGTCATTTGAAAGGCGACGATCCTGTAAAACGCGTGCTTTCCGGGATGGGTGACACACCGGCAAGTTGCCAAATACTCGGTCATTCCTGTCTTTTCATGCTCACGTGAATACACTTAAAATGGTCGCAGGACAAGGGGAGGAGAAAGCTTGGCTTCCGGCCAAATCGCGCCACCCGCGATGGTCACAAGCCGATGCTTGGCCCATCCGACGAAGAAAAGGAAGGAGAATGAGAGCCGAGTTCCGTGAATATATGAATGAATGAAAGAACAGACATGAATTGAACAATGACCAAATTTCCGCATCAGCTGGTGGTGAGTCAACTGGCTCCATTTTTGGCGAGATATCATTTCTCATTCCTTGCTGTTTCATTTGGGAGCCGCACGTGAAGTGAAACACTGGGGGCTGCGTCAAACAACTTGGCTCATTTTCATTTTTGTGGCTGCAACGACGGCGCCTCAAAAGCTCGGAGAAAGCCTCACGTGCGTGTGTGGCCTAGTTTCAGTGATCATCGAGTGACGAGCCAGTTGTCCCCTCTTTCGCAGGCAATTTGGAGACCCAAACCCTTGCAATCATGGCAACGACCCTCAATGCGAGCAGCGCGAGCCACGAAAGCAACAACAGCAGAAACAGCAGCACCATCACTACCACCATGAGCATAGGCCTTCAAGCGACCGTGGCGGTGGCCACGCCACCCGCCGAGCACCACAATCTGCCTTCAGGCGACCATCCGACCGCGCCCAGCAGTCCCGGTAGCCAACAGCATCCCGACCACGCCCGTCGCCATCCGAGCCAGTCGAATCTTTCGAGCCAACCCATTGTCGGAACTCCACTGAAGACTCATGCGCAGGTGCTCGCACCCCTGAAACCGGGCGGCGAGCCATCCCCACCCCTCGACAAGGCCGCGTCTGTCTCGGAGGCAATCGCGGACAAAAGCAGCGAGGAGGATGCACAGAATACACAGGCTCAGGACGCGAATGTGGGGGAAACTGAACAAAAAAGTAAGGAAACAAGAGACGGATCTGACGAGGCTGCAGCAAAGGATTTGCTACTTCTTCGTACAGCTCCCTCCCTTCCCTCACTCGCGTCTATTGTACCCGGACCAAGGCCCTCCCTTCAGCCGACTTCAGCCATCCACAACGTCAACAACAATGACAGGAAGCCAGTTTACCCCCCTTACCCCACCCAGGTTTACATGCAGCAGCGCCGCATGTCTCACACCATCAACTCTTCCGCATCTCACTCTGCCAATTCGTCCCCAGGCCCAGAGTTTCACTTTCATAACCACAGATCAGCGACCGGCTCACCCCAGACTCAGATTGCTGTCCCACCAGTGGTGGTTCCCTCAAATGCAAACTTGCTTCCACTGCAGCAACATGCGGTTGGCCTTGGCATTGCAGCCGCCGCAAATGGACCTGCAGTCAACAACCCCCTCAACCGCAGACTTTCGGTGTCTTCTATCCACGTCTTCAACTCCGCAAGAAACGCAAACGCGTCTGTTGCTGCTGTTGCGGACGCACGCAGGGGCTCAATGCCAGTCATTCAACAACACTACAATTACCCTCCTGCTATCCAAGTTGTGCCTTCACAACAGCATCAACAATTTCAACACCACCAAAACATGATGCGGAAACGCTCCCACGACGCGTCCAACACACCAATATCATCCACTTCAACCTTTCCCACCTCTGCAACAACCCCCTCGGTCCCTTCCCAACTCGGCAACTCCCAACACAGTGCTGCCTTGGCACATGCCTCCGCCACCATGAACAACGGCCTCCCACCCGCCAAGCGGCGATACAGTGTCGCGGCTTTCTATGGCAACAACAGTCCCACACCGCAGCAGAGCCAAATGCATCCGTCCCCTGTAATCCACAAGATTCCGAACCAGTCGCCTCTGCAACCGCAGGGGCCTACTATTGGTGTGGCCCCTTCCCTCCGCCTCCCCATGTTCCACAACATGAGCCGGGCAATGCCGGCGATGCAAGCGAAGCCCCCTCTTGCTGCTCCGCAACAAGCGCAGCTCCACTCCACAGCCACACACCCGAATCCTGCTGGTGGCCCAGTGGGAGGCTCGTCGCAGCCAGGCAGCGGCAAGCAGAGCCGCAGCAACAGCGTCACGTCGCTTGTGAGTGAGACAAGCGACGCGGACGACGCTGTGACCGGAGGCGCGGTGGGCGTGGTCGGGGGCGGGAACGCTGGCGATGTGAGGCAGCAGAGTAGCAGAGTGAGTCACAAGATTGCGGAGCGCGCGCGGAGGAACAAGATGAATGAGCTGTTTGAGGAACTCAAGGCGCTTTTGCCTGCGACGGCCTTTGTTGATGCGAAAGCGAGTAAGCTTGAAATATTGCAGAAGGCAATTGATCATTTGAGGGCGGGAAGTGGGACCGAGGGTGACGAGGCTGAGGAGACGGAGCGGGCTGAGCGTGAGGAGGCTCGCCCAAGGGATAATCAGTAGCACATTTGACCGGCTGGGTTTTTGATTGCAGTCTTGCTTCCTTGTTTTCACTGGCATAATCCATCTTTAAGTTCTGGGTTTGTTGAGTCCCGTTTTTTGTTCTCGCCGGTTTCTCGCACATTTCAAGCCTCATTTTTCTTTTCGATTTTGTCAATAATGATGTCGAAATACGTTCTTGAAATTGGAATTAGACATGGGATTCCATTCCAAAAGCATAGATCGTGCGCAACGTGATTGTGGACAGCGGCGCACTGATTTCGAGTCGTGTTTTGACATCTGACAAACCATTCTTCAAACAAGCCGAACGTTTCTCGCAATAGCACTTCCCCGAAAATACATTCACACGCTATTATCTCTGCGCAGAGCTAAGTGAGGATGATGAAGTACCTGTCGTGAGCTGGGGTACTGACAATCGGACGTTGCAGGCACGAGCCAAAACGCCTCCTCGCGCAACTGTCCCAGATCAGCCTGAATAAGTGTATGGAACGCTGGTTATCTTTTCTTAGGTGTATTGAATCGAGTGTTAAAGGTCCTTATGGGCGTATCTCAGCATCACGTGTTGCGACCAAGCATGTGGATTGGCTTCGCGGGCAACAAGGTCAAGAGAATATTCTTGCTGTAAACCTCCTGATATCCTGTTTAGACGCTTGGCATGGCCCCTATGTCAAACCTCCGCCTCTTCTGTAAATTCCGACGTTTTCCAATTTTGGTTACGCTTTGCTTGCTTGGCTATTTTGTCCTTATGTCTCTGAATAGCAGTTCTGAAGGGCTGTTTAATCTGTCAACATCAAATCCGACAAGTGTGACCTATGATATGCTACTGACAGTTTCTGTCGATTCTTATGATAACGCGTCTTGGGTGAATGCGGCTCGTATTTTAGTGCAATCATGGGACTGGAACTCCGTGAAGCCGGGAATGGTGTTCGTGGTTATGGCAGGACAGCCAATACCGCAAGTTGAATCTCAGTTCCTTACTCACCTTCAAAACACGTGCAATGGAGAGTGCGCATATTTTGAGAAGACAGACCGCGTTCGCGTCTTGGCTGCGTCGCAATCCAACCTTGGAAAAGTCTACAACCGTGCTGTATCGCTTTCCAAATCTACACATCTCGTCTTTGTTCGAGATACAATTTCGCCAACTCAGGGTTATATTGACGAGCTTCTGAAATACTGTCGCAACCAAAGTGTGGCGGTAGTGACTTCCCGTAATATCTATTCGGATGGAACAACACGATATGCAGGGTACACTTTAAAGCGAGCTTCTACATTCACTGGAATACGATATCTGCTGTACAGCAGGTATCGTGGCGCAACGCATGGGTACGCACCAGCAGATGAAATTTCACGCATCGATCTATTTAATGACGTCAGCACCATCGTTCGGAAAATCTCGCTGAAGAGAGTGGGAGGGTTTCCTTCACGGGTAAACGAACGCCCTTACTTAGATTTAGGTATGAAGCTTTGTTATAATCAAGTGTACACGAAGGGAAACCTTTGCATGTACGCACCAGCATCTGTCGTGTTGTTTGAGGGACTGTATGATGGTCACACGCCTAATAACGAGATAGATCCGATGATATATGGATCTGACCTGGAGTCATTCAACGAGCGATGGGCAAAGTCGCTGCCCCTTTCCCCGTCGAGCGTCGTTTGGTACCATTCCTATTGCAACATTCCAGCATTTCTGCAACACTTGGAAGACACATCTTCTTTCCAACTGAACATCCACACTCGAGGCCATGACCTTTGCTCCAGAAATAAACAGTTGTCGGGCATCCCCATGCTGGCTCAGGAGTTGCTGAAGCGGAACCGATATTACAATATGCGCTCGCCACAGGATGGAAGCGTGACCACCATTACCATCCACGACCGGGCCTACACATCGATGGGGGAGGCTTTTACTGAAAGAAAGCCGAATGAAAACCAAATCCTTGTTGGTCGCTATCATTTCGATCAAACCCGCCATGGAAAGAACCATCGGCGATTCATAGAGCATTGTCAGCAGGATCTCGACGAAGTCTGGGTATATACAGAGTATGAACAACAACGCTTTATTGAAAGTGGCATGTGTGAAACCAAACTGCGCGTCGTTCCAGACTCCGTCGATGTCGATTTATTCTCACCGTTCATGGATGAAGCCATTCTAAATCTGGACGCATTTCGAATTTTGGAAGAGTGCGATGGCTTGAGAATCAATGATGTCGAGATGGTGTTATATTCTGGCATTTTCGATGATTTCGATGTCTGGCACGCAGTTGTGAACGCGTTTGTGACAACCTACAGACCCGTCGACAAAATTTGGCTTGTTCTACAGTTCAAGGAGCTCAGTGGAGAGCGAGACGGTGGCAAGTACGTGGATTTTGTCACAAAGTTCCTTCACACAGAATTTGCTGGTCGCTTAGAGGAAAGGACCATTCCGATCATTGCAATCATTGACCGTGACTTGACGCCAGAGGAACATCGAACATTGTATAGGTCTTCGCAGGCCGTCATCATGCCTTCCCTTGCTTCCACTTTACCGTATTTCTTCAATATCCCAGAAATCATGGCCATGCAAGTACCCATTATTGATACCTTGAACACTGTCACCATGGGATACCTCAACACTGAGAATGCATTTTTAATATCAGAGGATCTTGTCCACGCCTTTCCATACTCTCCGTCACATTTATCCCAATTACCAACATACCTTCAGCAATGCATGACCGATCAGAACAATTCGCAGGAGAAAGCCATACTCTCTAGGAACTATGTGGCAAAAAGCCATAACGCAAATTTAATAGCCACTAAATTTAAAGATACTGTTACTGAAGCCATACTTGCATTTGATTCGCGTGAGCGAAATGACGCTGGAAGTAAATATGTAAGTTCCACGGCCGCTCTAAAGTAATGAATGTTAACTGAGAATGCAGTCGGTTTCTCCTTCTGTTCATGACCTGAATGTGTGCGCCTCTCTTGCAAGGTTGCCTTACGAAGCATTCAAGTTGGAGGCGAGACTACCCGGCGAATTGGTGGTCCTTTTTGTAACAACCTATTTTCCTACCAAATGCGGTATTGCGGAGTTCAGCAGTACCTTACTGCGTCATATGGTTCACTCAGATCATTCCCAAAAAATGGTGTATCAAGTACTTGCCGTGATCCCGGAGTACTCAGCCGAATCGACTGAAGACGTGTTTGCACTAGGGAACCAACATATTCCGGGTGTTTCCGTGGTGGGTGTCCTTCGACACAACCACCCAGAAGATTACGCGGCGGCGGCAAATTACATTATCGAAAATGTGAACGTCGTCTCCATTCAGCACGAGTTTGGATTGTTTTCCGGTGAAGCGGAGGCGTTGCTACCATGCCTCTTGCAGTTGATCAACAAACCCGTCGTAACCACCTTTCACACTGTTACTGAAGTTTTGGGTTCAGTTCCCGAGTCTGTTTTGGTTCAAATCCACAGACTCGGGACAGCTACTATCGCTTTGAGCCACATCGGCGAACTGATCATGTCGAACGTTTACAATGTCGGAAACTTGGACAAGTTGAATTTTATACCGCATGGAGCTGAATCCTATAAAACTATTGACAACACAAAAACTAAATCGCAATATGGCTGGGACAACAAGTTTGTGATACTCAGCCTTGGCATCCACCACAGAGCGAAAGGCTTTCACGTGATGATATCCGCAATGCCCGCTATCCTAAAGCGCGTGCCAAATGCCATTTTTGTGATTGCTGGTCAGGCAGGCCAATCATGTGGCGAAGGCTGTGACGATTACGCGAAGCTCCTGAAGGACCGAATCAAGAGTCTTCACGTGGAAGATCACGTCGTCTTTGTGGATCGATATCTGTCAGATTCCGAGATTTACAGTATCATGCATGCATGTGACGTGTATGCATCCCTTTTGACGAGCGACATTGTTTCGTCCTCTGGAACGGTCTCGAGGGCTATCGCGGCAGGTCGGGCAGTGATTGCAACACCTTTTCTGTATGCAAAAGAGGTCTTGAGTCACGGACGGGGAATATTGGTGCCTTTTGACAATGCAGAGGCTACAGCGGCTGCCGTCATTCGCTTGGGTACAGATTCAGATGTTAGGGTGCTCATGCAGCGAAATGCATTCGAATACTCCCAAAAGACAATGATGTGGCCGTCAGTCGTGGATCGCCACATAACTTTATTTAGAGAGTTTGGGCAAAACGGTGAATTGCCATAAGTGTTGTAGTGGGAATCGTGTCCCAATTCGCATTCTATTTTTCATTTTGTTTCATGATACACGATAAGAAGATCGAGGAAAGGAGAGTAAGGACTGTCTGCATCATAGGGTGAGAGCGCCACTTGCCCCTGCCGACACGACAGCATTGACCGCAAACATGGACACAAACGTCACCTTGTCAATAATTTTCTTCCTTTCCTCGTGTTCTAGGCTCATAAACACATCGAAGGCGCTCTTCTTATGCACGTCGCGAACGTGGCCCGCACCAATCCCAAACGCGCCACCGAGAACGGCTCCAATGGGGCCTGCGGTGATAAATCCGAGCGTCACACCGCTGACTGCGCCCGCAAAAGTGTATCCCATGCTTGTCTGCGCGGACCTCGATGCCCCGCTTTCTGGTGTTAAGGGTGGAACATGTTCGGCAATTTCGTTGAAGCAGTCCTTGTATACTTCGGCAGGATCTTGCTTCAGAATACTCTGCGGAGGAATGTAGGTCGCGTTGGAAGAAAGGGATTTCAAGTACGACGAGCGGTCACTGGCGAGGACTAGATACGCTATTGCCAACTGCTTGAAAGCGACGGACGAATGATCGTCAATGTCGTAACCGAGTCGCACGTATTTCTTTTTGATCGTGTCGCTGTCGGCATTGGTGGACACTTGCAGCTGATCGAAAAAGGTACTCATGTGTCTTGTTTCGACAACACAAAAAAACATAAACGATTAAAGTTTGTTGAAAGCAGCAACATCCACACTCTGTACGTGGTCCTGCGTATGAAATATGAGCATTAACCTGAATATTCTACGGAAACACTTACCTCATACTCAGCAATCTTATCACTCAAGTCATCCACACCAACCTTGTCGTCCTCCACGACGCACGTAATTTGCAGTTTCTTGATTCCATACCCAATCGCCACAAGCTTGGACGTGCCCCAGACAAGACCCTCCATCTGGATGGCACGCACGTTTTGCTCCATGGCCGTCATGTCCGTTTCGTCATCCCACGGCTTCACGTCCAGAATAACCATCGACTTGGCGACAGGCTTGGGTTCTGTGTTTGGATTCACAAAAATTATATAATACCGATCAGCAATGTAATCGAACAACAAGCTGCAAACACAACATGAGACCACTTAACTGGCTGCCTTCTTTTCATTATATTCCTTGAGGCGTTGAGCGACCAATGCTGTCTTTTCCGCGTCTTCCTCTTCGTCGTCGGAAGCAAACAGCTGGATTTTATGAGGAAAGCAGTTTAATGCATTTTAGAGGGGTATATCTGGGAGCATCAAAACGAAAAGATGAAGGGACTATCTCCGGTGCCGCCCTCCAATCGACCGTGGCAACCCAGGGATGTGAAAACAAAACAAGCAACTCACATCAAAGTCATCCTGGTCATCCTTTTTGGCAGCAACCGCTGCAGGCTTCTTGGCCCCAACAGCTGACCCTGAGGCAGCGCCAGCAGGAGGGGCCGTCGCGCCTCCCTGCAGTAGCTTCAAAACGGTGTCCACAACCCCTCCTTCTTCCACAACAACCTTCGTCTTAAGCCCACCATTCTCCTCGATCTGCACTTTCCCCGCCCCAAACTTGCCCTCGTCGAAGACAACGCTGACGGGGATTCCTTCATCCGCAACGACCTTGAACTGCGCATCGCGCCGAGGCTTCTCCTTGAACGCAAACTCGGTTGCCACACCTGCGTCCCAGAGGTCTCGGGCAACGCGCATGCGCTCCTCGAGGTGGCCCGCGCCGAGGCCAACGAGGTAGACCTGTGTGTGCGTCGTACGCGGCTTCGCCATGGCCTTGGCCGCGCGCATTTTGGCGAGGAGGATGGCAAAGACGCGCTCCACGCCGACCGAGACGCCGACGCAGGGGATCTTCTTGCCGGAGGGGCTGAACATGCCCACGAGCTCGTCGTAACGGCCTCCGGCAGCGATGGAGCCGACACCGCTCGTTTCGTCGCTTGCTGCAAAGCAAGCGAAAAAAAAAGGTGTGGTGAGTCAAACGCCTGACGTCGCAATGCAGCCAGGGAAATACTCAACTGGATTCGAAAACAGCCTCATAAATGACTCCCGTGTAATAATCCAGCCCGCGCGCCAAGCTCAAGTCAAAAGACATGCGCCCCGCGACTCCAAAGAGCGCCAAATACTTGAACAGTAGTCGCATATCCTTCACACCCGCCATGGCACGCTCGCTCGTGCAGAACGCCGCATCCGCCTCAAGCGCGTCGCATACCTCGACACCACCGCAAAACTGCACATAGCGCTCAATACGGTCGGCGACCGCCTCGTCGAGGCCCTTCTCCTCAACCATTTCCTTCTTGACGTCGGCCCATGGTGCTTTGTCGAGCTTGTCGACGGCAGACGAGATGGCGCGGAACTTGTCAGCGGGCACACCGCAGACTTCAAACATGCCGTCGAGAATCTTTCTGTGATTGATCTAATTTTTCGATGGGCGGGAGAAGGTTGCAAACCATGTAAATGAAGGGCCGAGCTGGGTTGCAAAAGGCCTTTCTCACCTTGATCTTGAAGTTCCCGATTTCAACAGCAGTCAGCACTTCCACAACCACCTTGAGAATCTCGGCATCGGGAATCATAGAGCCATACTCGCCCGCAATATCAAAGTCCTAAACAAACATGAGAACAGCATGGATGAATACGCTCGAAACCACGCCAAGACATTAACAAACAAAAACTCACGCATTGGTAAAATTCTCTCATGCGACCCTTATTGATGGATGGGTTGTCGCGGCGGTACACCTTGGCAATATGGTAGCGCTTGATATTGCTGATTCCATGCATAGCCAAGAACCTCGCAAAAGGTACCTGATGGGTGCATCAACCCGCCAATCGCGAGTCAATATCGAAACACGCAAGGAAGGGGGAGAGAACTGAGAAACAAGTACCGTCAGGTCATAGCGCAGGGCCGAAAGCTCTCCTCCCTGATCCTTAAGATCGTAAATCAGCTTCGAGTCCTCGCCGTATTTGCCCGTGAGGATTTCCTTGAGTTCAAAGACGGGTGTGTCGATCGTGACTGCGCCGTGGCGCTTGAAAACGCCTGAGATTGTGGTAAACATTTTTTCGCGAATCGCCATTTCCTCCGGGACAAAGTCACGAGTTCCCTGTTTAACATTATGGTAAAAGAATAAGCTAATCGGTGCTTTCATGTTGTTCTCATCCGCAATGACCCACCTTGGGAGTCTTGAGCTCAAACTTCTTTCCAGTATCCCCATCTCCACCAGCGGCCGCATTCTTGCGCTCATTAAGCTCCTTCAACAGTGTCACCTGCGCGTCCACCTCTTCTTTGGGCGCCTTGGCCATCTTGAGCTGTTTGATCTTTTCTGTGACACCACGAATCTCGATCAAAATAGCGTCGACAGCCGAGTTAGATCCTGGCGTAGTTGCGCTTGCGGCGCGGGAACCTTTTGCAGGACTTGAGGCTGAGGCTGATTTTGCGGAAGTGGAGAGAGATGCCTTTTGCGTGAGGCTGACTGAGTGGAATACGGGCGCGTATCCTGGATGCGGAGCGTGTAAAACTCATTATTAGGAGCGGATTTTGGTGTTGATCAAGGGGGTAAGCGGCGGCAGAAAGGGGAAGCAAAAGGCAAAATTGGGTAAGCGTGCACCTCCGACGCGCCACATTGCACGAATGCCGTTTTCGACGATTGCGATCTGAGCGAGAGGGTCATCGATTGAGGAGTAGGCGAATGGCGTTGTTGAAGCGGGGACGGCGCCAGCGCGGATCTGAGCTGAGGAAGTGGCAGGGTTGGCCGCCGTTGGCAGCGCCTTTTTCCCGGCATCCGAGACGGATTTCTGGGCAGTCTTGTCTGTGGCTTTCTTGACCGAGGTGGTGGTGTTGCTGTTTGTCTCGGTTGACTTGACGACAGGAGACGAAGACGATGGAGACGAAGCATCGGCTGGTGATGCGTAGCCTGCATTCGCCATGCCGCGCAGTGCGCTCGCAACGAGGGCGTCCTGCGCGGCCTTGTCGCCGATCGAGTCGAACGAGTACTTGTGCTTCATGATGATGCGGATGCTGTGGCGGGTGGTGCCAGATCGGGACAGTAAGCTGCGGGCAGAGAAAGAAGGGAACGTCGGCAGCCAGAGACGGTGAAAGAGTCTCTGTCCAAGTATCGTGCACGACTTTTTGGCGAAGTTTCCTGTGACTCATTCCCCACACCTTTCCTTCTTTCTGCTCTGGAGAGACTGGCAGCGAAGAAAGAACCGTGCATAAAGACTGACAAACTTTATTATCGGCTCAAGGGTTTTCATGCGACAAGTCTTTGTGTGACAAACAAAGAAAGGCGAGGAGCCACCGTCCATATCAGAACAAGGACGAGTCCAGTCTACACCGCTACTTCACAAAGAAAGTATCATCAACTATTTGGCGTGCATAGACGAGAATGGCGCCATCGAGCGATAAGAAACGCGCCCTGCTCAGCACTGTCGCCGCAATCTCAAAAACACTCGATGATACAGACGCAGAGTTTGGCACTGCATCTCTACCGCTTCCGCGTCTGCCAACAAAAACTGTTCCCTTAAATGACGCCACCACCACCAAACCTCATCGCAACGCGTCCTCCATCTTTTCGGATCCAAACGTATTTGAGCGAGTTTCTCAATCACAACAACATACGTCCAACTCGCAGCCGTCATCCCGTCGATCCTCTCTCAAAAACGCGGCCCCGCAACCTCGCCAACCCCCACCATCCCAAACCTCCACGGGCAACTTAAACAGCAGCAACCAACAACTCAAAGAAACCTTGAAACACCTCGAAAACGAAAACAGAAAGCTGCAATTTGAGAAGGCTGCTCTCGTCTCCACCCTCATTGACATCAAACCGCAGCCTCAACCACAGCCGCAGTCCCAACCGCAGCGACGCGTCATCCAAATGGGCGGGGGATCCGACTCCGCCTTTATCACAGGAGCCGTCGTGGATGCAGATCGTATAGCGGGAACACCCAATCACTTCCATTACGTTGCCCCCTCTGAAATGATGCAACAGTCCCTCAATCATCCACACCCACCCCCTCCGCAACAGCAGTACTCGACTTTTCCGCAACCTTCGTACTCATCCTTGCCGCAGCAGTCACAACAACAACAAGTGTATGCGCCGCGTCAGATGCAGCAGATGCAGGTTCAACCGGCACAGTCACATTTGCAACCTGTCCTTGTGACAGGTGGGGTTGTGGATGCAGTCCGTAGTCTCACACCGAACCATGTGCACTATAGCGTTCCAGTTGAAACTATGAACATTCTGAGAGAGGTACGTGACACGGCCTGAAGGTTCGTGGGTTAAGCTGAGAGTCCCACACATCAGCCTATGCAGGCACAACAATATGATGCATCGCAACAATTCCAGCAACAGCAGCAGCAACAGTATCAGCAGCCGGAACCTATTCAAGAGGATGTGACAGCACAGGTCTTGCGGCGACAAAACCTGGACATTGACGCACTGAGGTCGCAATGTGATATTCTCGCCAAGGAAAACAAACGACTTCGAAACAGAGCCTTGGAACTAGAAGAACTCATCATCAGCAATAACCCCTCAACAACAGAAGGCCCCTCACAAACAACAACCAATCTTTCCGCCGACTCCAAAGACGCCACGGCAGCCACGACGGCTCTGTACGAAGAGCTCCGCGGCCGTCTCAATATCATTCTAAGTCGCAAAACCGTCCTCCTCGATACCCTCGACCGCAAAACCCCACCCCAAGGTCTTCCCCTCAACGAAGTCAAGGACCTCCTCCACACCCTCAGCGACGCATTCACCTCCGCCCTCCTCGGCCACACGCTTCCCGACCTAAACCCCGCCGCCCGTAGTTCCAGCTCCCTACACGCCCTCCAAACCTCATCCTTCGACATCCCCGCCCCTCTCAATGACTCAGAATGCCTTCGTAACCTTGACGCCGCCATCCGGCTCCACGGCCTCAAACCGGACCCCACATCCGGTCCCCCCACTGCCGCCGCAGCCGACACAAGCGTCCTCGAAGCCGACAAGAAGGCCCTGGAGGCCGAGCGCGCTGTGCTGCAGGACCTCGCCGCGCTCTACCTCGGGGAGCTTGACACGGGAGCGGCCTTTCGCGACAACATGTCGCGCACACTCACCGCGCTGCATGGCGAGCTGCGCGCGCTGGCGCACGAGAGCGGCGCGCGGATCGCGGCCGCTGAGAAGGGGGTGGAGGAGGCGTGTGGGGAGGCGATGCGCGCGCGAGAGGCCTATGCAGAGATTCGCACCAAGTTTGATCCAGCGCTTGTGACTGTGGATTTGGAGGGGGTTGTGGGACCTCAGATGGAAAAGTATAAACACATGGAGTTTGAGGTGAATCGGCTGAAAGGGGTGGAGGCGACGTTGGAGGGGATTATCAAAGAGTGGAAAAGAGAGAATGAGACTTTGCGGAGGATGGTGGATGAGGTGAGTGGCGTTGCGGGTGGAAGTGGGGAGGATGTGAACAGTATTCGAAAGGAGATGGCCAAGTTGAGAGGGACATTGGAAGATGAGAAGCTCAAGTATGCCAAAGCCAAGGAAGTCATTCGCGTCTTGAAAGAAAGCTTTGGGGCTGCCTCTGATGTCGGAGGTGAGGGTGAGTCTAGCGACGACGCATTGCTGGACATTGATGCATTGCTGGCCGGAGGTGGTCTGACGGGAACAGCGAAGGGCGTGGCCTCTCAGTACGCAAAGGCTTTGCATGATGCTATTGGGCGATCAGTTGTGGACTTTGATGAGCTTGTACTGCTTCTGGGCGAGAACAATGCCTTGAAGTCCAAAAACTCGGAGCTTGTGATTCGTTTAGAAGGTGAGCAATAGTATTTATTTAGTGAATGTATCTGATGTTGATTTTCGCAGAACAAGGGAAGCGTCTCACAACCTCTATCAACGAATGCAAAACCCTCAAGGAATCCCTGGAAAAGTCGCGTGAATCCCACAAAAAGGATAACGCACACCACGAAAGCTCAATCCGAGAGCTAAAGGACAAACTGCACCACGTTCAACACGACATGACACGCTTCACAACCGAGTCCGCTTACTACCAAGAAATGACGACTAGTTATCTCACCCAATTTTCGCGTATCGAGGCCCTCGCGTCCGACTGGTTCGACGTCAAATCCGAACACCATTTGCAAGTAGAAGCCCAGCTCATGCACAACAAGGGGGCACACCCGCACCTGAACCGTCTCATCAGCTTTGATGGAATCTTTTCCCGGCTCGTTGCAATGCTCAAAGAAACGAAAACGTCGCTCCAAGAGTCGCAGGCGACGGTGGCGAAGCTCGGATCGAAGCTCGAGGCGGTCACGGAGAGCGAACGGGGGCTCCACGAGGCGTGCAGCCACCAAACGGCGACCCTTGAGACAGTGAAAGCAGCCCATGAAGCGCAGAGGGTCCGCATCGTTGAAATGGAGCGCGAGGTGGTAGAGGAAAGTGGGAGGCGACATGCGTTAGAAAATAAGCTGCGCAAGGTTGTACGCGCTGCCATGGCTATGCTCGAAATTCCGATTGACGCTGAGCTTGTGGGTCAGATTCATCGATCTGGGGGCTCTGCATTGGGGGCATTAGGGAAAGGAGCGGCGCAGTCACTTCATAGCCGGCCATCCCCAAATCGTGATTACGTGGCTGCATAGAAATATTTCAAGCAGATTCTCTGCATCTCAATAAAGCCTTTCGGCTGCATTTGTGGATGTTGTTTTTTTTGGGTTCAACCTCTAGAAGGGGCAAATCCTGTGGGCGGTGAGTCTCATGTTACGAAGTACGTCTCTCAAAGATCAGGTGTTCATTTCGATGCAATATTGGCTATTAAAAAGGTTGCAACCGTCCTTGATAGTAGTTCGAACGGAGATTTAAATAGAAGTGTATTATTACTACCTTGTGAAGTTTTCATCAAAAAGATACCCGCCCCTATGCATTCACAGCTGCTCGAATCGTCGCTTCCCTTCCAAATACAGCATACAGTCATGATAACTCCGTGGCATAATGCGCTTCTTTTCACTGGCGGAATCCTTCAGTTTGAATGTGATCCAAAACTCGTTGCTGATTTCGCGCGTGTCGCGCTTGGGATCCACCACGTGCGCTTCAACCTTCACCACAAGCTTGTCCTCAAATGTGTAGACAATTTGCGCATCAAGATCCAAAATTTCGCCAATGTTGACGGGCCGCTTGAACTGATCGTTTGTTTTACCGAATAGAATAATGTATG
>MU615044.1:0-20533 GCA_025201725.1 Chytriomyces sp. MP71 | reverse complement strand
GGGGGACAACAGGGTTGCGCTCCGTGACAGTGCGGGCAAGACCCACCCTCGGCCCACGGATGGTTGAACAGATGCGTGGACTCGAACAGTTTCACCATCGAGTTGTAGCTGTTGTTGAACTGGAACGGGATCGGCTGTCGACGGATGCGTGACGTTCAGCACTCGTGTTGACGCAGAAGAAAAAGAAGCCCGGCCAAATCTTTGCAACACGTGGCAGAAACATTACAAACCATACAGAGACAGGGGAGAGTGCACTGGAGACCCAAGGGAAGCAAACTACTATGGGCGCGGGAAAGGCGCTGGGTTGGGCTGCGGAGGAACAATGCGTCCAAACGACAAGCTTTTGTTGAGATTTCTGAGTCATTGTCTCCCCCCTCCACCGTGGGGCCAAAACACGTGTTTCTCAAATCAACGTCTTTTGGGGACTATCGCACTGTCCAACCCAATCGGCAGCGTATTCTGGCTCAGATCCATCACGGCGCAAAACTACGTGAAATAGTCGTCGTGTGACTCCCCAGTCTTGCAACCCATCTTAAAAACCACAGCCATCATCCCCTCAGGACCAGCCAGAACAAAGAACAAAAAAACAACCCTCCCCTAAAAGATGGAGCGTTTCAAGTGTATCTGATGGGGGCGTGGTATTTTGATACTCGGTAGTCTCTCGTGCTTTCCTCCATCTGCTTGTTACACGTACTCAGTAATTAATTACTGTTCCTTGATGTCCAAATGAAACGACATCTTGTACCCCTGAAATTAGTTGGGGGTTGTGGTGGACCCGCACGTGACGTGGCAGGTGACTTGTTCTGAATCAATTAAATAGTCATTGCGCAAAGTTTGGAAAGGTACCGATTATGTCGCGACTACTGAACACACTTACCACTCTACTGTGGGTCGTGCAAGGCGCGCTCGCTGCTACTCCAGGAAAGGTCCTGGTCGTGTACCTCCCGAACTGGACTGGAGTGTCGGCAAGCCAGATCAATTTCAGTTCTGGAATCACACATGTCAACTATGCTTTCGGAGGTGCGTTTCAAGTCTAAAAGACGTTAACGATTCAACTGACCCCGTCAGACAGGAGTCAATTCGGACTTCACTGTTCAGGGTTCGTGTGTGTCCTGTTGCTTGCTTAGTCACAATCCAACAACGACAACGAGTAGATCCAGGTGGTTTGTCCGCGTTTGCACAGCAAGTGCACGCTAGTGGCGCTAAGGCGCTCATTTCGATTGGGGGATGGGGCACGGCGCCATTCTCCCAAGCCTTTTCCACCTCCGCAAACAGAGCCACTTTTGCGAACTCTATTGCATCTTACTTAACTGCAAATAACCTTGATGGTGTCGACTTGGATTGGGAGTGTGAGTGTTCCTGATCCCGCGCGTTAGTTGCAGAATCCTTTCGCAAGTTTGACACGCATTCCCAAGATCCGAACGAACAGGGAGCCTGTGGGGCAGTGTACGGTCCTACTGATGCCGCAAATTACCTTCTCTTCCTACAGTCCCTTCGCGCAGCGCTCGGCCCCAACAAACTCATTACCGCAGCGACGGCGATCCACCCCTTCCTTGACGCGAAGGGGAGTCCTTCGGCAGACGTTTCCCAGTTTGCAAAATACTTTGACTGGATCAACATTATGGCCTATGACCTGAACCAAATCTGGGGACTCAACAGCGGTCCCGTCGCGCCGCTTCAAACTGATAAGTTCGGTATGGCAGCACCCAATGCGAGCATTGTGGACGCTGTCAAGAATTGGATCCATTCAGGATTCCCAGCAAACCAGATTGCACTCGGCACAGGCTTCTACGGCCACTATGTGACCACTCAGAGCGACATTAGCAACAACGATCCCAGCAACTTCTCCGTACCAGTCCAGCATGGCGCTCTAGGCCATAACTGCGCGGGGGCAGGACTCGGCGGGACCTATCCCTATACTCAAATCGTGCAGTATGTCAACAACCCATCTTGGATTAGCAAGTACGACCCGTGGACACAAACGCCGTGGCTCTTCAACCCGAGTACCAAGATGCTCATCACCTACGATAATGTGCAGTCGCTCTCAGTCAAGGCATCGTATGCGGCGTGCATGGGGTTGAAGGGGATGATGGTGTGGGAGGTGACGCAGGATGGCGGGCTCTTGATGCCGAGCGTTGCAAGTTTTTTGAGTAAGACGGGCGGTCCGAGTGATGTGGATTGCCTTCAATACGCCTTGGGCAACACGGCTTCGACAAAGTCGACTTCGGCGACTTTTACTGTCATGAGCCCGACCTCTCGTTCTGGTCCTACAATAGACTCGACGACCTCAATGTCGACCTCTGCTTCTAAACTTACCGCATCCACAAAGGCGAGCACCACGCTCTCAACGACAACTTTGAAAACGACAACGACGGTGAAACCATCCGTTTCGTCTACTCCAAGCCCTGGAATATCCAATGGAGGAATTTGCTCAATTTTTGGAGCCTGGGCATGCAGCAATGCATGTATTTGCAATTATGCAACTTCAACCACTGGTGGCGCAGTTTTGGTTTGGCAATGCACGCCAACCACCGCTTCTTGCTAATGCCAAGTCTGGGTACTTTTTTTCATCATTTCTATGTTTCCAGTACGATAAGAAGTAAACTGGGATTTCTTCCAGAACACTCGTTGAACCAAACGAATATGCTTTGCTGCCGTCGGTGCATTTACAATAATGAATTCTCTGACAAAATCTTGGCATAGTCAACTCATTCAACAATATTTTACTTCCAACGACAAGGTATGAGCACAAGAATCTATGATATAGAATTGCAACCTTGATTCGTGAGTATAAAGCAACAAAATACATTTATTAAAGTTCAACAATCAGGGGTTATGAAAGATAATCAAAAAGAAGGAATGGAATTTGTTCACATATTTTGTAGAGGAAATATACAGATCAAGAGAAAGACGACCGGTTGAAAGGGAGCGTCGATTTGACCATGATGTTGGCTGGATTAATCTGTTTGTGTTGCGAGTCCACGCAATATTCACTGTCACATGCACAAATTATTCGAAGAACATTTGAATGCATCGTCATTTGCCTCCGGTTTCTTTGCGGAATGGATTTGGCGGGATATCATGTCACGCTTCGCATGCCATGTCATTTGGCCGGGTTGCTGATGTGGCTGGCATTGGAGGGTCATGCTCCGTCATCAGAAGTCTAAACAGAAACGTAACCAAACCACAGCCCATCCTTTTGTCTCATTTTAGCCAGGCTAGATCATCCGCATCCATTATTGTCGACCTTGACAACAACAAATATTCCCCTTCCTCCTCATCGAAAAGGCATGGCGTTCTAAAGATGATAATCATTGACGAAAGCTGGAAAGGTAATATCCGCAAATGAAGTTATTGCTGCTGACGGTTTCTCCTCGGCATAAATTTTGTCGGAAATCATTGGTATCTTGAGCCTCGTTTCGACGTTGCGTTTTTCATGTACTCATTAGAAGGTGCAAGAAGGAGGGTGCCATCCAAAAATAAGAATGAGTGGAAGATGAAATTCTATGAGTTTTATAATCTGAGGAGCGTTTAGTTGAGAATAGGAGTGGTGATCTTGCGGGAAGCGTAACAGCAACCTGACGCCGTGTGGTGATACGTCTGGCGTTCTTGGCATTGGCATAGTTGTTTTATTCTTGGAGTTCTAGGACGTAGGTAGGTGGTGGCGAAGGCATTGCCACTCCGTTCTCAGAAACCGTCAAAGTATACTCTGGTAAAGTCTCTACCCAACTCCTTACTGAGCCTCGACTCCTGGTACCAGTGTCGATCATATCCAGATTCCTCCGTTGCTGCCTTGAGCCTCTCGTTCGACATGGACGACAATAGCAACAAGCATAGCAGCATAACGGTATGCAAATAGAAGCTAGTACCAGTCCGAAGCTGGCATATCCAGCAGAGGCGTTGTCGGTCATTTGCTGCGCCCTGTTGGGTTGGTACGTTGAAATTGATTTTACAAATGAGTGGAATAGAAATTCACCCCATTTGAACTAATCACCATCCCTTCCATAATAGGCGCGGTTACTGTATTCCCATTAGGTTGCAATGACACTCAACATGAAATACTTTGCGTTTGCTAAACGTATTTGACTGTTGAGGCGAGGTTAACTTTATTTATCCTAAGTCCGCGTACGCAGGAGAACAGAATGAAAACAAATTCTCTGTGGTGACGTGCGGCTGTTAAGCCGGGTTTGACTTTCCGATATGTGGCGGGGCGCCCTTTAGGCAAGAGATGCAGTCTTGGTGTTTGTAATTGCTTTGAATGACTGAAGATGGCTGCAGGGCCTTGTTTTCAGGCTTCAAAACTTAGAACTCTTAAAAGTATTAACCATGCATATTTCAAAAAATAACCGTGAAATAGAAGGATAGATTGTAAGACAAAACGAGGTGCCAAGAAGCTTGGGTCCACAAAAATCCTTTCCACTTTTGATGGCGTGACAGGAGCCAACTAGACCACTGAACAACCAATTCATATAACTCTTCACAGTTTGACGCGAAACGCGTCCGAATCCGTCGGAAAGCCTGCAATCCCTTCAGATCATCCATTTTATTCTTTGAACGGAAAAAGTGGTGAAAACCATCAGAAACCGCAATCCGAATCGATTGAGCAATTCCCCACATCCTACAAGATAAAAGCACAATAACACGTCCAGCCTCATTGCTATCATTGCTATCCAGATGGGTCAAATTCGCACAGTGCTTTTAACTGATGCGCAAGCTATCGCCGATATTTATAACCCATACGTGCGCGAGACGGCCATCACGTTCGAGGAAGAGCCCGTCTCTGCAGACGCGATGCGCTCTCGAATAGAGGACATCATAGCGCAAGGTTATCCGTACATTGTCTACGAAGGGGACGATGGCGCTGTGGTTGGGTGCGCCCTTGTTTCGATGTCTTTGTTGAATCTGATGAGCGTGACAGGTATGCGTACGCCTCTCAGTTTCGCGCGCGCCACGCGTACCGCTTCGCAGCCGAAACGTCGTTATATCTTAAAACAGGCCACACGGCTCAGGGTCTCGGGTCGCAGCTCTATACAGCCCTGATCGCGCGCTGCCGCGGAAAGTACCACAGCCTGCTTGGGGTCGTGACCCTGCCCAACGCAGCCAGTGAGAAGCTACACGAAAGGTTTGGCTTCACAAAGTGTGCGCACTTACGCGAGAGCGGGTTAAAATTTGGAAAGTGGCTCGATGTTGGGTTCTGGGAGCTCCTGATTGAGCATTCGACCTATGGTATGGAGGGAAAGTAAATGGAAGTACCAGTTTCGAGCGATGTTGGTAATTGGAATTAGTTTTAACACCTTTGTCGAAGACAAGGGGAAGCGGAAGGGGGGTGAGAAGATAAACCGAACTCATCTGTTGCAGATGCAGATAAAGAGCGAGTAAAAGTCCGTGATTCAGACTTGTCAGTCTTTGTCTCGTTTCTTTTATCGTTGAGGATATTGCTCACACCGGTTACTATGGCAGGGACATCGTGAACAAAAACACTTGAAACAGAACAGCGCGGGTGGTGAAACGGTTAGATGGAGGAAGGGCATGCTGAATTGCCGGAAAGGCAGAGTTGAGAGTATAGAGCTTCGCCGACTCGAAACATCCCGAAAGACGCTTCTAGCAATATACGAAGTACAACCATAATCACATCGTCTTAACTCGGACAGAAAGAGAAGAAAAGAGAGGGAAGTGAATGCCAACACAATTCACTGCTTCGGGTACATCCAAGAATTCGGCCCTTGACTCTGCTGCGCCATCCGAATCTGCTGATGCTCCTGCTCGATCTGCTGTGTCTGTGCCTTCAACCGCCGCAATTGCTCCTCAATTGAATTCGTCCCCACCGCAAACTGCGCGCTCGTAATCTGATGCTGCGTCTGCTCTACCAGCAGCTCTTGGCTCACACTGTTACCACCATGCGGGCTGCGCGTGCCAAGCGGTACGGCCGCAGGCGGCGTCGCGTAGCCGCTTGCCATGGCCGCAGGAGCCATGCTGGGGCTCATGAAGCCCATTTGGCCTTGGAGAATGGAAGATGTTCCCATGAAGGCAGAGGCTGGGATGGCGCCCCCATATCCGCCTATCGGTGGTTGCGGTTGAGTGGAGGGGGCGAAGGCGCTACTACCATAGCCGGCTCCCATTCCAGGTGAAGGCACGCCCCCAACTCCAGTGACTACCCTTCCCATGGCACCGTATCCGCCGTATGCATGCTGTTGTTGTTGCTGGGGCATTTGGTGTTGCTGCTGCTGGTGTTGTTCTTGTTGGAGTTGTTGTTGTGCCAGGAGCTGCTGGTATTGCGCTTGATGTTGTTGGTATTGCAAATCAGCGGGAGACATCTGAAGAGGTGTGGCGGCAACCGGTGGTGCCGTGTGAGAGACAGAGGCTCTGGCTATTATATTGTACTATTAGACATTCGTGACAGCCAGCATAGATCTACATATTCCAGGCATTTCACTCCGTCCCAAATGCGCTGTTCGGTCCCTGAGGACCTGATGGCACCCCGCGTTCGAGTTTTTGAAGCTCATAATACGTACTGCAAGAAGAAAAATTGGCGGGAGGCTCACCTTGATCCACCTCCTGATCCAAACCAATCCTCTGAGGCAACTTGTCAAGGTCCGCAAAGTTCTTGCGCCCATTCACCTCAATCACGCCCTGCGAGTTTCCACCCGCCGCAATGTTAGTGACCAAATACAGCGCATTTCCAATTGACGACCGATCGACCGTGATCTTATTCATGAGCACGTCTGCCCAGGTCACATCATGACCGTGCCAGCGAGCGTGGCGAACCATATCCTCACGAACGCCCCATCCAGCCATATTGGAGAGCAAATTCCCGGGAGTAAACTGATTGTTGAAGCGAACGTAGACGTATATGTCTGGAAATAGAAAATGTAAATTGGGACCATGGGCGTCTGAGACGAGCAGGGAGGTGCTCACCGACAGCTGAATTGATTGATGCACTAGTGGAGTAGACGCCGGCCTCGAAGGAGTGTGTGGTGTTCAGAATGAGGCGCGTTCTGGCCACAAGGGAGAGCACAGAGGTCTCGCTCATGAAGAGCAGAACCGTGTCCTGCGCAGGCTGCACCGTCCCGTTGTGCGGTACTTCGAGAATGATTGCGCATGGAGCGGACCAATCTGTTTGACGATATTTTGTTAGCAAGAGTTGGACGCAACCCGAACCAGGCTGAAACTCACCGCCTGTCTTGAGCCGAACCATCGCAACGCCCATGTCGCCTCGAAAGATGGCAATCGCTTGCGCCATAGAAATGAAGTTCCTGAGATGTGTGCGTTCCTTGTTAGGCAAAATAACCAGTACATCCAGTACGCATCCATAACACTCTGATCAGGGCTCCCGCGGCACGAGAGACTCACTTTGGGACGCAGTTTCCACCGGATCCAGTTCCTGTGAAGGCGGACAGCGCTTGTGCAGCGCTCTTGCATTCTTCTCCGGCAGTCAGAACGGGCGGCATATTTGTGTGAAACTTCTTGGCGACGCATCCACCATCCATCCACCCACTAAACTTTTATCCCCACTTTTCAAGATGTCCCTCAGGATAGTGAAGAGAACCGCTTTTTTTTTCATACATTCGCCTTTACGTGCAGAACCTTGAAATAGGGAAATGAGTAATACAGTATTAAAACCTTCTAATCAGTAATCGTGCGTGTCTGCCATACCGCGAATACCGATTGATTTCTTGTTGTCGCTCGAGTTTTGACCACAGCGGCAGCGGTTCGATGTCGAAGGGTCACAGTGGATTTTAAAACTCAATACTTTCAACAGTAAACACAACACAACTTGCGAAATGCCTGTCCACATGCTAGCACGCGAGATCATAATCATTGATGGTTTCGTCAGAGGGGTGCGATGTGCTTTCAATTGGGGCACAAATCCCTCACTCAATACTCGCTTGGTGTCTCACTTCAACATGTGACTCTAATAAATGGGTTGAAAATTTCATATAATTTCGCTTGTCCTTTTCCCTTAACGTTGGGACTGGTCAGTTCAGCAATCTTGCGCTCAGTCGTGCCCCATTTGTCGCAGGTTTGCCTGTGAAAGCAAGACGGTTTTGAAGATTTGAAGGCTCTTTTCAGTTGATCCCGACATTTTCGCGCTCATGTATTTTCTAGTGAGACACCCAAATAGAAAAACGCCATATTGCAATTTTGGAATCATCGACGGAATCAGCTATCAGGTTCGATTCAATTGCGACAACGCATTCAACGAAAGAAAACAGAATACGAAGCAATCAAGTGATACTTCCTTGCGTGTTTAATTGATGTCCCGTGGCTCGTTCATGTCGATTCCAATCCTGCAACCGTTTGTAGCCACGCCGGCAATCCCTGCAGACAAAACGAATTGATCTACTGTGAGACGACAAATGTGATTGGAGAAAATGATATTTGGAGAATTGGCGATTGCATTCGGGACACTGGAATATGACGGACTGGTCCCTTTCACGTAAACACGGCCTCAAAGATGCAGGGTTTGGAGGGGCGAAAATGGAATACACGCTATTCTTGAACGGTGGCGGCGACGTTGAGAGAAGAGTTTGCAGCTGTGGGGGCGCAGAGTTTGCCTTGATGCGGGCAGTATTCTTTCCTGGTTCCGGCGTAGGAGAATCGATCAGGAATTGGATGCGCATACAGCTGCTCATTGCATCGGGCCGAAGTAAGGTTTGATTGCAACTTTGTGCCTCCCTGTCCGACATTGTCGAAAGACACGTTGGGGAGAAATCCAGAAGCCAAAGGTCTGTGGTGCCACCGGCGGATCACCTGACCAGACAGGTCACCCTTTCCTTCGCTGCCAAACGGTTTTCTTCACATATATATGGACTAAAATTCAAGGAGGACAGAAAACAAGCTCCAACGAAAGTCGAAAGTCAAATTGTGGCAATAACAGATCGTTGATTTCGACAGAGGTTCATTACAAAGAGGAAGGCAGGAGGCGCGAATCACTTACTTCGCAAATCCTTAACGCGACGGAAGGTTGCGCCACAGCATCGTTTTTGTGCACAAGCGAATGTGACTGCAGGAAATGTAGCTTTGGAAAGACCTTGTGACAGTGTTGGCGGGCGTGTGCGGGTGGCTGATGTAAAATAGCCGCGTCGTGCCAGCGCATGTGGGTGCTAGCGATTTTTAGGGCCGGTGGCGGAACAAGCAAAAAGTAGCGCGTACACTTCTCATGCCACTTGTGCGAAGGGAAAAGTCTCGACGCGTGGAGAAGGCTTTCACTGGTGTTCAAGGGACAAGGTAACATGATTATTTATTTATTTTTTGCTTTGTCTTGGTTTCTGAGGCTAACCTCTAGTTCAGTACTTTAACGTGGGTCGGTGAGTGGGAAATTCCTGCGCGCGTGGAATGTGGAAATGAGTGACAAAACAAACTGCAAGGAACATTTGGATTCTTGCGTATTTTTTGCGAAAGTCTGGATTATCTTCTGAGCAATCGGCTATTCAGGCAGGTGACCAAACTGAGGCGGACCTTGCGGACGAATGGAATCTATCAGACAAATTCAAAAACGTGCTGCCTTTTCAGTGTCATCTATGCGAAAACGAAAGCTTCAACGCACGAACATCACTTTTCGCTAAGGAACAGAGAGCTCGTCGTTGATTGTAAAGGCCCGTTAACCATTCTTTGCCTCGGACAGGGCAACTTGCATTTAGACAGTAATCAAGCGACAGGTGGAAAACGAAATGCTAAAATGTATGTGCAACAGCGAATTTGATCTTTCTCCCGATTACAAGTGGGGTCCTGCAGGTCGTGATTTGATGTCGAATATGATTGATGTTGCATGGCGGGACCCACAACACCACATTCATAGTCGCCACATAACGCCGACAATGATTTCCTGGAGAATCTAGTCGGAACTAGTGTCATGTGCGCGACAAATGATGCTCTTGGAGGGGAGGGAATGATGGGAATCACTAGCTAACACGCGAAGAGGCATTTCGAAAGAATACGGTTCGGAGAAGAGGAAAGTTTGAGAAATATGCGGCGGCTTCCCGATTTCGCATTCGATGACCTCGATGACCTTGCTTCTTCCAAGACGCGAACCAGACATGGATCGGTTCATTTTATAATAGGTGAGTAAAATGTTGGTAATAATTTAACCTGCGCTGCTCACACGTTCTCGCTTCCCAGCATCCTCTGCAACGTCATGATTGGATACTATAACCTTCCTATCGAACCACAAGCAGCCATCAAATAGGGCGCGTGAACGAGTGGAGGCTTCAGGTCTTGCTTGGTATGCACCACGCTTCTCATCTTGGATACGCGTCGGGGCGAGTTTATGGGCTGGATAAAGGAAGAGTTGGTGCGGTGCTTTCCACTGGCAGTATTGCAATAATGAGATGATAGGGTCCGGCCTGAGTGGGAGGTTTGAACTTCATGTTAAGCGGACTTTGGCCACTCTTAATTCAACTTGCTATGCACACCCCTCCGTACACAATGAATACAGATTAAAAACGAAAGCATTTAGTTTACTTTCAATGAATATCTCCGTCACTATTTTGTTCACGACTCTCCGTTGCCATCAATACTTTGTTCGCCACTCCCTGCTGCCCTACTTTGTTCGCCACTCTCCGCTACCATCTCTCCCTTGCACTATAAATGGCAGTGATATTTGCCTCAAACGAACAATCCATATGCTCACCCTCACTCTCGTGTCCTTTTCTCTTCTTGCCATCAGTGCTTCTGCACAAGTCACTGCTGTTCCACCTGGAATCGGAAACACTCAGTGCGAAGCCAACATAAACAAAGTGCTCGCTACCTACAAAGCATGTGGCTACAACATCAACCCCTCTTCAAACAACCCTCTCTCGATAAGCGGAGACCCAGCGGCTTCGGTCAAATGCTTATGTGCGCCGGTAAGTACTCGTTCACGCTTGTCCCATTCACCCACCGCACTTTGATAGAATAACCTGAGCGTCTTTGATAGCGTCAAAACGTCATGTGCTGGTGTGTCAAACGCTGCTGATTTAATTCAGCAACTTCCTTCTATCGACAGCCACTGTGCCAAACATCAACGCGGGATCTCCCATCCCATCCATGCCGTCTGGTCCAATTACGGCAGTACCCTCAGGTAGCACACTCCCGCAGGCTTGCAAGAATGCTGAGAATACTGTACTCCAGATGTACAACAGCTGTGGTATTTCCATTCGTGCCTCAGGAATGTCGTTCAACGGGGACCAAACGTCCATTATCCAGTGTATCTGCAAGAACAAGAATATGTTGAGCAATGTCGTCTCTGCATGCTCCAACGTCCCTGACTTTTCTGAATCTGCTTCATCATTTCAGAAGTTGATCCAGGGTTGTTACGGAGTTAGCTCAGCACAGCGTAGCTTTAGTGTGGCTGCTGGAGCTGCGGTGACTGCTTCCTTCTTATTGTTTTAAATTTCTATGGAAGTCTCACGTAAATTTCAAAGAGATTCTCGGTTTATCACCGGTAAAGAGTTGTGAGTGTTCACTGCAATTTGGGTCTGGTACACCCCGTTTACCCAATTTCTTGCCATTCGCCGCCATATGAAACAAAAGAAACAAAATAAAATAAATAGTATCCAGGAATCCCCTCCACCCGCGTGCTGGACCTTGCCTTAAAGTCCTCCGTTGCCGTTCAGTTTATTTTCTTTGAGTTTTGGTGAGGTTGCTGCATTTGATATTGTGCTGGAGGAGGGCAAGATGGCGTCTGAGAGGTAATATTGCTGCTGTTCGGGAATGGAGTAAGTGGTTCCGGATTCAGTAGATTTTCTTGTATTCCCGTCCTTTTATTCGCAATTAATTTATTTGATTAGTCAGGTGGTGTAGCACTGACTAAGCTTGGCCGCAAAAACTATATCAAACTTTGGGCTGACCTCAGGGAAGAAATCGTGGAACCACCTGACAAACCATGCCAGGAATGTGGGACCATTATGGATTGGAGAGTTGCCGCAGCTCTTCAAAAACGTCCGGCTGGGAATTTCACCTGTCAAGGACACCGTGTCGGAGTTTGCCAGAAAATTGCGGTGAATGAAGATCCGGTAACAGGGAATCCTGCGGTAGGCACTTACCACTTCTCCTTCTGATCGCATTCTAACAAAATCTTTCTTCTAATTTTGATTTGTTTTGCGTTTTGATTCTTTCATTCAGGTTTGTATTTGTATTGATTGCTTGCCATTTTACTAATGACATCTTTCTTTCACTTCTCTTTCGAAAACAGAACAATCCGAAGGAATGCTTTTCCCACTTCTCCTTCCAATTCGCATTCTAACGAGAATCTTTCTTATAATTTCGATTTTTTTCGGCATGGATTTAACATTCAGGTTTATATTTTGTATTAATTGCTTGCCATTTATGTTCTAATGAAAGTAACCACAGAATAATCGCGCAAGATATGAGGATCCATCAGATTTCTGAGCGAAATGGCCGATAACTTCCGACAAAATCATGATTGGGTTCGCGACGACTTCAGCAGCAATCACAACTATGCCCTTGGGGTTGTTCTCCACATTATACTCTGCTGCCATCAAAACCAGATGCCATTCCATATTCAAAGCCAAGATGATCTCTACAATCTGTGTCTGCGAACATTTCAGATGATGAAGTGAAAGTGCTTGAGAAACAGGTGGTGGAAAAACTTGGGGAGATTCATTGCGTGGAAACTGGGGCTGTTCTTGTACTCCTTGCTGGGAATCGAGATGCTGAGCCTCGATCAAGGCTCTGAGTTGCAGGGTGATTCTGTTGGACAATCTTAAACTCTTTGGAGATTTAATAGGTGTTCTCACAATACATTCAGTTTCTGATGTTTGGATATTGTTGCAAGCCTCTTGGATTTTGCCGTAGATGGCCTGGAGCTTAAGGTCCACCAGGGGGAAACTGGACTTGAGTTCACCTTGGTATGCTTCCTGTTCAGAAAGAAGGTTGTGTATACTAGTACAGATGAAATGCAACAATCTGATGAGATTAATAGGTTCCAGCAACTTTGAGAAAGGCTTGAGAGGTGATTGACATGAACATAATTCCTTAATTTTCAAATGTCTACCTTTTTAAAACTAGTTTGGACTCAATATCTTAGTGCTAGTCCTCAATCATTATGGTATGATATTTCGATGCCATGGAGTCATCAGCAAGAGCCAAATGGCTGTCTCAGTCGAAGCCAAACCGTGATCAACTCTACATTTCAAAATCAGGAAGTCGCAAACTCAGATACCTTACTGGAATCACTGATCGGCCAGATAAACGAATCGAAACAGCGAATGAGTTGGTTAATTACATGCGGCGTGTCTAAGAGTTTGATGTTATTCTCAGGCATAAACTTGTTCCCAGGAATTGGTCACAAGTTTGGTAAATAATTAGTAGTAAATCTTATGGGCATTAAACTCTTTAAATGTTATTAGTGTTCCAGACAATGAGGGAAGGTATTGTGAACAAGAAACAATCTTTATGCATTGCCGTATCAACGACATGATAAGTGGCGGAGTGTTCGAAACCTGGAGGAGCTGGAAAGGAGAAGAAACTGCATGGATGGGAAGGTATTGATAACAGGACTGTTAAGGTCGGGATTGTCCATTCCCAATAGATATGAAGAGAATAAACCCGGCGTTTCACAACCAATATCAACGCAACAGCAAACATGACACATGTCGCCATCACCCTCAACTGCTGACTCACTTCATGCCTCGATTTTGAGATCACAGTGTCGTCAGTGATTTCCTTCTGGTGTGTGCAGCACCATTGGTGTCAACGCAACTGCAGATTGCGTGATCACCTAAATTTGTAATCACGGGTGAGCAGCTTGCCGCCACAAGCCAAATTCACGCCATACAGGAGAAAAAGGCCACATACGAGTTGTATTAAAAATTGCAGGTTTTCTCTAATTCAACAGAGGAGGACGGGTTGAATGGGGCATGAAATAGGAGAAGGAAATGCCTGAATGCTAAGAATGGAGGTTGACACGACGAACACCCGAGAAAGGTCTTGGCAGTCACAAGGATGCGAAATAACATAGTTCACATCAGGCGCATCAGTGCGAGGTGATCCGCATGTGTCTGCCTAATTCTTGAGCGCGACGGTAACTCGCGTTGCAGCCCTCGAACTGGCATACAAATGGCTTATCCGGTGAATGCGTCACGAGATGAGATTGCAAGTGATGCTTGCGTTTGAAAGTCTGGCGGACAGGCACACAGATTACGATACTGCCCTCAGCAACGAAATTATTAAGCTACGAGAACACACCTTGACACATCCGGGAACACTGCAAACGTATTTTCTCGGCAGAAGCCCAGATCGAAGGTCCCCACTCTGCTGGCTGCTCACTTCATCCGCGTCACCCTCGCTTGGTGGGGTCGCCTTCAGGTAAGCGTGACTCTGCACAAAAGTTGGGTATGGCTGCGCAACAGCCCGCACAGGCTTCAAAGGCGAGACGGGACGGTGCGGGGCCACTGCCGGAAACGTGTAATGCTGGCTCACTTTAGGAAACTGGTATCCTTGCTGCTGAACCGCAAGGAAGCTTTGTCCTCGCAGGGACGATGGAGCTGGATTTGAAACCATGACAGGACTGTGTTGGTAGTTGACGCTCACGAGACTTGTGCGACGACTACTCGCCAGCACAAAGGGAAGCAGGGCAGGTGTGCCAGGTGGGCTCGTGTATCCCTGGAGCATTTCACTGATGCTTGGAAGATTGATCTTTCCGTTGACTGGGGGTGTCGTTCCCTGGAGGGGCCTCAGCTGCAAGACTGGAGCTGGCTGTTCAGCGTAGTCTGATGTGAGGGCAGCGTCGACTAATGCATTAAGGGCAAGTGCGGTCATGTGCAGCTGGTGCGTTCTCTGAGTCAACACAATTTTCATAACTCGCTATGCGACCAAAAGCGCTCGAAGCCGAAAAATCGTTCATTTTGAAAGCGGCTGAGAAATACAGTTTTTAATCAACTGACGACAGCGATTTGTAACACACCCCCCTTGGACGCCACAGTGGCGGATAAGCTCGTCGGCCTAAACCACCATCGAAAGGTCTGGTCTCCTCGGCCGCCTTACGCCTGCGGTTTCCTGTCTGCCACGCTCAGCCGAGACACAAGACACCATCACTTTCCATGATTGGTGTGCGCAAATCTTGTTTGTAGTGTCTGCCTATAAAATGTTCATTTCGCCTTTCTTCCATCGTTCTGCAAACATCTGCCTTCGGAATGGGTGGGCGCCAACTGCAGCGTACGACGCAAACATCGCAAATTACTCGCGGTTATGAATGCAAAAACAGCGCTTACACTTCAATCATTCACGCTTACGAACACACGAATAAGGTTTCGCTTTTCTTTCTTTATGCTCTTTGCTGAGAATCCTGAAGCAATGTGAATTCCATCCCAGCTGTCAACTGACAAGACCAATTGTAACCAATTCTTAATTAAACGAAATGCGCTTAGAATAGAATTGATCTATCAGGCTGATGGAATTTTCAATCATTCACATTCAACGCTCGGGCTCGCCGACCCTTTGGAAGGCGGGCACGCACACTCCCAAAACGACTTCAAGATGTCATGCGACTTCAAAATTCATGCGACATGAGATGGCTTTGTAGGTTATGTGTGTTTTTGAATTGTTTCGGACAGGTTGTTCACTGGAAGGAATCTTGCTGTTGAAAAATGTATAAAGAACCTCTGGACAGTTTCTGCGACGCAATGCCCGCAGATTGGACTTGCAGAGTTGAGAATTGAGTGTCATGACAAGATGGGAGTTTTTCAAATAGCCAAACGTATGGCTCCACTCACTCCTTCTGAAGCAGTCAGGCAGTCTACAAACTATACTCTGTGTATGTAACTGCAAGCCAAGTTTCGTAGTGATCAGGATTTGCTCCGTCACCGGCGAGACATATAGCATCAGAGAAGTTCCTCTTTTTCCGGAGGTAGATGAGCGACGAATGCCCCCTTAGCATAGCACTGATCGCCGCGAGTTGGTAACATGTCCTTTGAAAAGGAAGTTGATTTAATCAAGCGCAATATGAAGCAAAAATTTTACATTTGTAAATAAAGCTTGTTTGAAACCCTTCACCGCTCTTTTCAAGATCTTGTCTTATATACTTTCTTTGTTCTGACCTATCAATTTAAGGTTGATATACGCACGCACCCCCAGCCCTGATTTTTTAACTAATTTTTGTGTGGTTGTGGCGGGCAGATGAGGAACCAAGCAAAGACGAAAGTGGCGTTGCGTCGAACTTACACTCGAATCCCTCGGGCCATTGATTCATGTCGACGACCGAATGAATACCCTCACCTCTGTCAAATCCAAATTCCGCAGGCGGAGCGGGGCGACTTGTTGCGGCAAGGGCGCAAAGTCACACATCAGTCTTTTCGCTGAGTGTTCACAGCACTTATTTCTTTTTTGGATTCCTTTCTTTCAACGATTTCCTGAATAAATGATTGAGTACTGAGAAATCGAATTGGTAAGGTCCGTCCTCACCAGGCAGATGGTTTGAAACTAACCCGTCCTGAAATTGACGCCTGAGTTTTCAAAGTGGCCATGGCAAGAAGAACTCGCGGTTTTCCTCTTTTTGGCCCTCTTTTTGGTGGCGAATGGCATTTCATCAGGCTTCCTTGTTCACCCGAAATAGAGACACCGAAAAAGTAACGACAAAGTGACAAGCTTCTTGTAATGTCCAGCGGTGAAACAGCGACCAGTTCCCCTTCCCTTAAAAAAAGAAGCAAGACGCTGAAGTGGAAAATGGTCATATTAATTGCCTATCTCTTCAAAGATGCAAGCGGTGGCATTATGATTGGACATTCATCAAGCAACTGGAGACTCATCCCTTGCGGTGGTAGGGTGGGTATAGGACAAGGATCACAGTACTGGACGGGCGCCCCACAACTCCACAGGAATCAGCAGGTTTAGGCCGCTATTCTTTATCATCAGGTCATGCATTCGATTCGGTCTGCATTCGGAATTATAGGTATAAGCTATCGTCATTCTGCACGGCTGAGTCCTAATGAGGGTAGTGTGATGGTTTGCTATTATGGCATGACTATCTCACCACGGCCACGACCAGCGCCACAGTTATGGCATCCACTCACTTGTACCCATTCAAAACGGACTTCCCACAAAATAAATGTCTTTACACTTATCGATGACTGCCCTGACCGAGCAGTTGACTCGCTATAGTTTCTCGGTTAATAAGAGCTTGACACTTAGATAATCGCACCTGTCCCAAGAAAAAGAAATCCGTCGGATCAATGTATCCCAAACAATCCAGCAGCTCCCGAACGTCAGCCTCCATTCAATCGAAGACGAGCTCGGCTTGTTCACTGTTTGCTCGCGATGCGCTGTTGGTTTTCGTTTGAAGAATGATGTGATGAGGCCTGTATTGGTGGGTGCTTTCGCTGGATTGCGGTGCTTGGGCTGACGATTCCATGTTGGATCCGCTGTTCCATGTCGAGACAAGAGGAGGACGTGCAGCTTGAACTGACAGTGACTTCTTCATTGATGATGTGCGACGGGGTTGAGACGCCCCAAAGTTGTAGTCCCCAGTCCATGCGTACATTTTGTTCCTCAAACCGCGTTCAAGACATGCGGAAAGGGGTCACGAGTTGCATTTGGGTACGCATTCGAGTGCGTACGCATTTAAGTGCTCGGCGGTGGTTTGCGGGTGGAGAGGAAGCAGACAGCAGGATCTAGTGAGGCATTTGGGAGTGGAGCATGCAAGGCATACAGTCATTTCATCCTGCCTCTCTTTCATTTTCGTTTATGGCGAACAAACCATTGCCGCATCATCAACCCGTTTACTCTCTGTGACACAATTCTTTTGTCGTTTTCATTGAAGTCCTTTCCTCTCCTCTGCGCTCATCATTGAGTTGTTTGCTATTTCGTTCCGGCGTCATTTAGTTTACAATGAACACAGCATCACATCAGGGTATCTTTCAAAGAACGGGAAAAAAAGGCTCTGTTATGTCAGGGTTTTCACATGCCTCGAGCCAGATTTGATGCATTGTCAGTGACACTTATCGATTGCAATCTGGGAAAGCCAGACGATATGATTGCGGAAGCATTGCGGCTCGCTCATATCTCCGGGATTGATCTTCACATGGGGCATTGCTCGAAACTGCAATGGGATAATCGATCTGCGGCGTCTCCATCGAGATTGCCATGACTAAGACAGCAGACTCAAGGGGAGCTGTTGCGTGGCTGGGTGGACAGAACGACATTGACAGCGGCTGCACGTGCGTCCGCCTGGCCATCGCTGCCCTCGATGCCGCGCGGCCAACCAACCCTTGTGGCGGCGACTCACGTGCGCTCGAGTTCTCCGACAATGAGAAAATTTTCGATATCGTTATCTGTGCGCTGGAGCGGCCCGTGCGTCCCCTGGCGAGGCTCGGACCGCGGCGACGGTGGCGGTGCAGCGTTGGACCGAGCCCCCTCCCCCCGGCGCAAACGGGACGGACGAGCTACCAAGCGCTGGCCTCGTTGCGTGCCGTGTATCGACCCACTGTCGATAACGGCTCGAAAAATTATTTTTTTTTGATTTGCGTCGCTCCGGGCACGAGGGCCTCGAAAGCATAAAAGGGAACCGGCCCTCCCGTCCGTCTCAACAAGCTCCGTTCGTAGCACCGCTTCCCAACACGTCCACTGTCTGCGTCGCAATGGACACCCCCCCCCGCATGCGCTACACTCCTCAGCTGCACTTCACTGGCGCCAAGCACTCCGCTTCGCCAATGAGCATCAGCAACCTCGTCGACGACTGCTGCGGTGACGAACCAGAACAGGATCAGTACTTCATGACCATCCCTGCTTCCCCCACCTACCCGCTGTACACCCGCGAATCGTTAACACCACCGGCAACACCCGCAAGTGTTTGCAGAGTGTCTCTGCCCCCATCGCCAGTCTACGCTCACATTCCCTACCACTCAATGAGATTCTCGCCCTACAACATCTCTGTCTCTTACAAGGCCGCCGTCAAGCATTCCCCCTCAGCCACCAGCAGCGCTTCACCTGTCCCCGATGAGCAGCTCACACACCAATGCCCGCACTGTCCCGCAAAGTTCCGCACGCGCCATTATCTTGAGTCTCACTCGGCCGTGCACATGGAAGAGCGGCCCTTTGTTTGCGAGCTCGGCGACAGTTGCAAGGCTTCTTTCAGACGCATCTCGGATCTCAGACGGCACTGCAAGACTGTCAAACACTGAAAACAATGTGATATATTCGTTTTCGGTCCTTCCCATTTGCATTCAAAAATTAGAAGAGCATTCCCTTTTTGGTTTATAAATTAAAGCTTGTAATAATCATCGTTACCTTTTGTTATCGTAGTCTTCTTCGGAAGTGAGCCACCCTTTTGAGCCTCATCAATGGCGTGTACCACGTTCATGTTTCTCGTCGTGATCCCTTACAGAATGGGCAGGGTTGGCGACATCGATGTGGGCGCGCGCATCCTTCGAATGAACGAATCGTTGCTTTTTGAAAGCTGATGTCTATGTGCACGTGAAGACGTTAAAGTGGATGGGGAAACGGACAGTGGATGAGAGAGAATATATTTAACATGGTTTTAATGTCTGCTTGATCCTAGATAAAACCTGGCCATACCAAACCAGAAGCTCAAAAAGATTGCTAGCGGGATTGGCGTTGAGGGCGCCTGTGCCTATAAATTATACTTGTTTCGTTTCGCTCAGCATTCCCCACAATTCCGGCAGACTTGGTCAACAGCTCCAGCAGCGACGAATTTTCCTTTAACTTGCTGGTTATCATCTTGCGCAGACAGAACATTAATGCAGGATTCCTTAACACAGCTTGACATACTGTCCACATCTCCTGGCGTCACTCTGTTTCTTAAACATTTTCCCGAAACGAATCCCTTCGCCTAATAACACGATGTGTCGTCCCGAATGGCTCTGCAACATGTGTGACACGTGCTGTCAGCAGCGCCAGTTTTTACTGCAGCACATAACCTAAACGCATATGGAATGATTGCCAATTTATGTGTTTCATTAGAGATGGGGGGATTGGTGGCGTACTCAGATTCATTGTTGTTGCGAATCCGTTTTATGGTGGAGCGGATTTTGGCGCAGCTCTTATATACCTGCAGAAAGAGGTCTTGAGCTGTGTTCGGTTTTGAGTGTTTAGTTTGCCTTTCAAATGAAACATGAGATACGCAACAAAGCCAAAACATACGTCCAAACGTTCACATATTCATTTACAAATAGAAATATTAATAAAATGAGAATTTGTGTGAGTAAGTTGTACATCCTTCGGCATCGGTGATCACAGCGCCGATACATGGAGTTTGAACAAACTTGCGACACACAGTATGCGATCAGATCTTGACGCAGGTGGAAATGAGGACCTGATAAATAAACCGAGCCTGAAGAAGAAACGATTAAGTGACATCATCCGCACGATAAACAAACCGTAGACGAACGAGTATGTGGCTTCTGAAGTCGAAAAGAAGTATGAGTCTGAAAGGGCGCCGCTGAGCGAGCGTGCGGGAGTCCAGAAGCTGTATGCTGATGACATAAGTAGTCCAGGTGATGACGCAGTGCAGCGCATCAGTTTAGATACTCACTGCAGTTGCGGTGACACCAATGGTGCTGCACACACCAGAAGGAGTTCA
>MU615043.1:0-20557 GCA_025201725.1 Chytriomyces sp. MP71 | reverse complement strand
ATGCTCTCATTCTTCAAAATGGCCCTTTTAAATGCGGCTTCACCGAGTCCTTCCTCGCATTCTTCTCTGTCACAACAGCAGCCACAAACCGCGACTGCTATCCCTTCTTCGGCTTCTTCCCCCGTATCACCCACGCAGCAAGCACCTTTCACTTTCGCATCTCCAACAGCTTTGTCAAACCGGCCGCGTGCTCTTTCCCTCCCTTCCCTTTCTTCATCAACGACTTCTCAAACAGTTCAAGATGCTTTCACAGAACGCGAGTTCTGCAAGGATATTTTCTGTTGTGGGATTCATCTCACGGATCTTCATCAACTCCAAATACACGGGGAACTCTTTCATTCGTTTGGGGGCACCTCGGTCGCGGCCCTTGCCTCTTTGATTGAGCTCCGACGAGTCTCGTTTACTTCATCCGCATTTGCTCCAACCAGTATAGTTTCAATGACGCGAAGAAATGGAGTGAACTCCCTAAAGTCTTCGCGGAGGACGAGTACTGAGAGGACAAGTGTGGATGCAAAGCCTCAAAATGAGGATATTCTTCAATTACCCGTCTCTGTTTCTCGAGTATATGAATCTGCGTCTCTTGCCATCCCTTCGTCGTCAATATCAGCTCCAGACGATGTATCAAGATCCCCGTCATTGTCAAGTGATCCAGCTGCGACTGACTCAACCGCAATAGTGAATCTTGAATCTGGAGTCGAAAACGAGCTGAAAATTGGGTTCGACTATTCTGACAATGAGGAAACTGGACGAAAAGGTACGTTTGCTTCGTTCGTTTCCGTGTTGGACATACAACCTCATGAACCGCCCATTAAGAATCACGGCATTCTGATCTGGACGATCATCTATTTCTGCTGAATACCGAAGGTACCTTGACCACGGCTCACTCACCAAACCAGCAAGCCTCAACGCAAGCGTTCAGAGACGCAATCAAGCCTCTAGCTAGACACTCATCTTGTCACTCGTCGCTCAACGTTGCTATGTCCTCAACGGCCCCGTCGTTCGAACATACAAGCTGCTCCATAATAATCCCACAAGAGTCCATCCCTTCCCTTAGGTCAGAAGTTCGTGGTGTCGATGCCATGCACTGCTCCTCATCCATGTGCTCAGATATGTCTGACTTCCATTCAGTATCCGTTGGTGCGATCTTTTCACCCATCGTTCCTTCACAACGTCGCGAAGTCTTGCGTGTCCTCAGTCCAATGTTTCGCAGTTGTTCGTTTGATATGGAATCCGCGGGAATCCTTCCTCCAGCTCTAAGCCTTCCCTGTACTGCCACAGTTGACTCGTTGCTCCAGCCGCCACATACTCTTCCCCCTGACGAGTCTGACGTAGTCACAATCACGTTTGAGGAGGAACAAGAGTCGCCTCCGAGGGATGTAATTGGCTCAGAGATTTTGGCAACGTCACGGAATCTATTCTCAGGATGCAGCCCCCTTCTAGTCGCAGCTCATCCAATTATTTCTCTAAAAGATATCTACAATGACACGAACGTGCTTGAAGGTGTGGATGCCGATTATGTTTTGCGGGGAATCTTTAGCCTGGACGCAGATGAGAGTAGCGGGCCTACAGTGGCAGACAGAAGTGGAGACGATACGGATTCGGATAGTTTGATGAGTGACATGGATTGTGATTACGAGAACTGTGATGATGACGAAGGATTGCGCGTGATGACCAGTGTCGCAGCAAGCCGCGCAACGCATTCTTCACCAAACAAACCACCATTGTCATTGCAGCGCCAAGAATTAAACGTTCACGCACACAATGGAAGGACGCTGCGGCACGCTCCACACGTGGATTATAGTCCTTATGCTCAGCCACTTCCGCAGCAGCCGCGACGACGTGGACGGCCCAGGTTGAACCGGTACCTGCTGCCACCCAGTCATCCAAAGTATTTACCAATGCCTGCAATGACGCCTATCCCTTCTGGTGGCAACGAAGCTTCCTCATCAAACCCTGCCCCCATTCGCATCAAGCTACGTCTTGGATCGGTTACTGCAACAGTGACGGACATGACTCTTGCACCAGCTGGTCCGCCTGGAAGTGCACCGGCAAGTGAGCATCCGTTGAGTCCACCGCAAAGTGTCAGCAGCTCGGCCGAACAACTTGCAGACCCCATGCAACAAATGATTCCACTGGACGAACAGCTACTAGCCACCCTTGGTCCCGCCGCAAGTGCTGCCATGCGTCGCCGCATGCGAGAAGGAATCAGGGCGATAACTGCACAGGAACTCATGGCAGCCACCATGCCGCTTGCCCCCGGACAAACTCTCACGCGTACTGGGAACCCGCCTGCACCACCCCCACTCGGACCGGACGGAAAGCCAATCAAACGCGGTCGCGGACGTCCAAGAAAACGACCGCGACCGGAAGATGGCTTGCTGCCTCCGCCGCCACCTCAACTGCCATCTCGGCCTCCTCTTCGGCCGCAAAGGCAAGCTGCTGTAGTCCCTGGACCGATTGTGGAGACACCAGAGGAAATTTTGGACGAGACTGGATACGAGTTTGAATTTGCATCGAGTGACCCTGCTCTGCCACAAGGAAGTGACGAGACAAACAATTATGTTGAAAGTAGTGCTTTGGTATCAGATTCTCATCAGCCTGAGTCAGTGGACGTGCCGGAACCAATTGAAGAGCCGGCACGAGTATCGGACATTAATGAGTCAGTTCCTGAGGAGGATTTGCAGGCGATGGACGCCGCATTGTCTCCAGATCTCATTTGGGTGGAAGAAGGCAAGCTTGCGACAGAATGCGATATTGCAGCGCCCTCCTCCGTTACCGCGTCGCCTTCTGAAGGAGTCTCTGCGCCCTTGACATCGGTTGCACTTACAGCCGGACCTGCATCATCTAAGCGTAAGGGGAAGGACACGAAGAAGCGCCGACAGACAGCCCATTCGTTGGATGCAGACGTCTCACGCCTGGAACCACCTGCCAAGAAAGCGAAGACTATATTTGCCCCATCTTCTCGGAGACGGCAATCTGCACCTGCTCAAGAAGCGATTGAAATAATTGCGGACGAGAATGTAGACGTTAATTTGGGAAAGGAGGTGAGAGGCTAAATCTCTTTTCCTGCTTGTTTAATAAATGTATTGAACCTCTGCTTTGGTTTTTGGTGCGCCAACTAGACACACGACGATCCTCGAGCCGCAGAGCAAGACTGCTTGCTTGTTGACCCATCGTCAGAAGCGCCTGCTCAACCCATAGATGCCACCTTCAGCGTCGCACCTGAGAATGTGGCGAATCATCGCGAGGTGCTCAAGAAATTGCATGTGTACCACCTAAAGATCCAAGACGCAGCAAACAAGCGCAAAACAGATGCGCAAACTTTAGGCGCTCGATCGGGACCGCCACCGGACATTGTTCACTCCTTGAGTCTCATTTCCGCTCATAATGCACGCAAACGAGCCCTTCATGCGTCTATGAACACGACGTCATCGACAGAATGTGGTTCCTCCAGCGCTGGGGAGTCGAATGCTTCCCCGCTTGTGAGCATTGCAGCATATTCAGATCTGCCAGCACTCCTGTACGCTGCAAACCCAGTTGTTTTGACAGGACGGAGGTTGAAGCTTGGCGCATTGGCGTTGGTGCCACCTGGTACAAACGAGAAGCGATACATTTGTCCAGGTTGTGGAAAAGACTACAAGGTTTGGATGAAGTACAGTGTTTTTATGAACTCAATTTATCTCCTTGCAGAACGCAAATGGTGTTAAATATCATCTGAATCGGGAGCACAATGACGCGAAAGGGATTCCCGTGCTGCTTCTTGGCGGCGGGATAGATGGTGTTAGCTCCTCGAATGTTGCGGATGGTGGGGATGAAGATAATGAGGAAGAAGGGGAAGGTTTGTTTGTGGCTGACCTGGTGTCGGACAAACCTTTTTTGTGTTTTTTGGACCATTGCGAGAAGCCTTTTAAGTCGCTAGCTGGTTTGCGGGTGAGTCCCGGAATTCGCCTTTTGGTTTCCAGTATGATCTAAGCGTCTTTTGCACAGTATCACATGCGGAGTTTGCATGCTTCGTACCTCACCGAATCTGAGCATGAGAAGATCCTTCAAGCGTACAATCTCGCAGATGACTCTGCATTCCGAGTCACGCCAACCGGATCAGCAACCTCGTTTGCGGCTTCAGCCACAACCACTTTGATTAGCAAGGAAAAAACCTTGTCTTCAGCAAAATCTACGCAAATCTCCGTCGCTGGCACTGGTCAAAAAGCTTCCAACAGAAACGATCGAAAGCGCAAGATGCGTCCTTCACCCGAAAGCAATGATGAAGTTGTCGCCATTCCTGTGTCCGATGAAGATATGGTTGGAGAGCCTGCGATTATCCCTTCCGTGACCAAAAGGGTGAATGTGGATCTTGGAGCGCTTCTTTTCGACTCGGACGGAGAAAATGATGAGGTCGAAGAGGAAGTGGATGAGCTCGCCGAAAGTGAAGACGCGCAAGAAGACGAGGACCGTCAACTCCGAAAAGGAAAGTCCGCCTCTGCATCAAGTGCTGCTGTGGTTACCGATCGTAGACGCAGCAGTCGCGTTAGTCGTTAATGATCGGAACTCTGTCCTCGTTCCTTCTACTTTATTATGTCATCTTGTCGCTGTATAAGATGTCTGTTCATGCCACCATCAAGGGCAATTCTGTCGCATTGCTAAACCCAAAAAGGTATTTTGGAGTCTGCGTTTCACTCCGTTACATAATAAATGTTCTGTCCATGGAATTTGTTTGAAATTGGAATTGGTAAATCTTGGAATGAAGTGTAATACGGTGTTGAACGTCACATACTCATCATAAGGGCCATTTCACTTCACTTCAACTAAAAGCACGCAATATCACGAAAACTCAGTGCCAAAAAAGTTATATTTAATTATTTGCACAAGAAACTTCTTCAGGATTTGTCAGAAGCGTCCGAGCAAACTCTCGCCTCTTGTAGGCTTTAGTTGATGGTTTGGCGAGTGGTACAATGCGCATCATCAAAGTAGCAGGAGGCCATGCTGCCTTCACGTTGATCTTCTGGCTATGGAGATGAATCACACTCGCTTGCGCAGGGAATGGGGCGTGAATATGAGCACTCAATTCGTCACTTCCTTTAATTTGGCGGGATCCGATAGATTTACGAGTTCCGACGTCCCATTCTTGATGCCAGAATAAAGGGAGGCTCAGTCGGATGGCTACGCAAATTGGATAGTTTTGAAATTGTATCCCAATTGCGGTGACAGGTCGTTTTAGGGCAGTTTTCTTCGATTTCAAGGGATTCCCTACGCTATTGCCTACTGCACCCGATGCAAGGATTAACCTTTCAATATTGCCCACAATAATGGTAGTTTTGATCCTCATAGAACTGCATGCATTTCAAGTGTAGTTCCACATCAATATGAGAAAAGAACGCACTTGATTGATCACTCTTCTCAGTGTTTTTGAATTCCTTGCGCAAATGCACCAATAACTCTGCAATTAAATAGCTAAAAGTATTTAGTTTTGTTTGTTGTGCCACAGCCATATAAAGACTTTTCCAAATCTATTCAGTTATTACTTCTACAGTGTTGATGTTTGTGAGGGAAACGTTTGTTTCTTTGAAGGCATCAACTACTGTTGGAGCAACAAAACAAAAGAATTAGTAGCATTGCCCATTCACATTTCTGGAATTGGAGACAGGTTTCCAGAATCTGGCAGGGAAGGGGAAAGAACAAGGCCAGCTGATGCAGAGGATGCCCTTCTTTGGCTCTGATTTTGCTGTCTGACAGATTGTGTGTTACTTCTAACTTCTACATTCTCAGTTTTTATATCCAAACAGTTCAGCTTGCTGCTCATAATATCAATATCCAATAGAACCCCCAAGTTTTGCAAGACTTCTTTGATGGTGAGACTTGTGGGTTCAAAAGCTGCTTGAATTGCAACAAACTCTTTGACAGACTGCTTCTTTATCCATTTAGCCAGGGCCACTTGATATGTGCAATTGGGCATTCTTTCGAGAACAATGTGAAACAAAAAAATTTGGTAGACCGGACTTCCCATTGTTTTATTGAACGAAAGATTTCAACAAGATAAGCAAATTGGACAACTTCGCAATGTCTGCACGACCTTCTCATTTGTGTCTTCTGGAATCTCAACAAATATATCCTTGTCATCCTCCATCAAGTTGATGCCACTGTTTGTCCAGATGGTCTGCAGCATACCATCTTGTACATAGAAATGGGAAGAATTGGATTTGATCTGTGGTGAAGATTTGATTGAAAATGTCATGTCAAATACCTTTGAGGTTTGGAAGAATCTCATCGAATTCGTCCGTGTGAGCAGCTCTTGCAGGTGATTGTGATCACAACCCTTTGGCTCAAAAGCAATGAGAAATTGGATCCTTGTACAAATGCTAGAATCTTACCCTTGACTTCAAAATCTCCTCAAAGTACATGCAAAGTCTCCTACTTTGTATGTTAAATGTGAATCACACAATGAAAAAACAGCTTACCCCAGTTGCAAGGTTCCTGAATCCCTACTTGCACGTCAAGGCCAATGAATGTGTCTCTCCCACTCCATCACTTATGAATGTGGATTAGTGTTTAGGCATACTCTATAGGATATCTACCTTTCTGTATCCCAAATGATAACTCGAACTGCATTCAGAATTGCAGCTTCTTTCCCCAACTTCGCACACAAGCTGTCTTGATTATTGTCCAACCAGTCTGCAAGCATTTCCACTGCATCTGGGCACGCACGCTTCTGAGTGTAATGACAGCAAAGTGACTCATAATAGGTCAGAGTTCCTTTGTTCTTTGCAATGTTCTGTTTGTGAGAAGCAGAGTCAGCAACCACATTGACATTGAGAGAAGAAGTAGATAAGGGGAAGCACACTCTTCTGGCAGGAAGACTGGATCAGTGTACCTTTGGGTTATTCTAAGAAGAAAAGAAGGAAGAATGGTTCGATAACATGTCATAAATGTTAAAGAAAGAGAAAGTGCACTCTTCTGGCATTGTTTTGTATTGAATGTCAAATTGTGTACTTTGGAGTTATTCTAAGAAGAAAAGAAGAAAAGAATGGTTAGATAACTTGTCATCAATCATAAAGAAAGGGGAAGTGCACTGCAAAATGGCCAACAAATGTATAGAGTTTTCAATGGGATATATAGAAGAAATGTGGAGGTTGGGGAAGCAATCTCTCTGGCCATATTTTGTATTCAGTTTCGGATTGAGGTGGAAAAAATAGACAGAAGAGTGGAATGGAAGGGATTGGAAGGGCAAGGGCAAGATGAATTGACTTACGTCAGTATTGTATGTCTCGTTGAAGCAATTTTGATGCTTGGGTTGAAATTGCCAGCCCTCCAATTTCTGTCTGATTCCACTGTTTGACAACATTTTCTCCTTTCCACATTCATAGCAGTCTTTGGGTTTGAAAAGAAATTGCCACTTTTCAGCAATTTGGCCAAGCAAAATGGGATCATCCTGGTAACAATTAAAATGAAAGCTTATTTATGCCTCACTTCATTGAAGCTTTCTGTTTTTGTAATAGAGAAAGGGATTTTGTTGAGAATCATGGATTTTTATAGGCAAATCCAAGGTCATAGAAAGCAATCAAAAAGAAAGGAATAATACTGGGAGAGTTTCCAGTTGTTCCAGAACAAAGGGCAGGTAAGGGACATCCTGTAAGGAGAGTTGATTATTGCTCAGATAATTTTCCAACACAAACTTCTGCACCAACCACATCAGCATCTGGTAGATTCTGCTCATTTTCATCCTTGTCATCCTCAATCAGGCATCTTTGCTGTGTTGGTGGAGCATGGACTGGCAGCGAAGACGAGTCGCATTCAATAACAGTAGGGGCTGCCACCGCGACAGAGAGAGAGTGGCATTGCGTTTGAGAAGATTTGGCAGAACCAACAAATGCGATATGGCACAAAAGATGTCTATGGCTATGCCAGGTATGAGCAACACTGATTTTGAATCCATTCAGTTTATTCCAACACGAATTAATCACATTTCGCCGCATTCAACAATCACGACGGGAACCTATCAAGTTCGGGGCAATGCATTAAATTCATTAGACAACCTCGATGGGAATCGTATCAAAAAGATTAGTCAACCTTGGGTTTGTTGTTGGGCCCAGTTGGAACATTTTCAATTTTTCGCAAAGTGAGAAGCCCATCCACTAGGCGTCCAAACACAACATGCTTGTTATCCAAGAAGTCAGTCTTTGCACATGTGATAAAGAACTGGCATCCATTTGTGTTGGGACCGCTGTTTGCCTAGAAGGACACGTTATAAAGGAAACGAGAGAGCAAAACACAAAAAACGAACCATCGACAGAAGACCGGGCGAACTATGTTTCAGGGTGAAGTTTTCGTCGGGGAAATTTTCTCCTCCGTAGATGCAGGTGGATCCCGTTCCATCCCCTTTCAAGAAATCGCCTCCTTGCACCATGAAATCTGCAAGCAGAAAGGTTTGTATTATTTCAATGTTAAAGAGAATCTTGGACGCGTCAAGCTCCATTCCCTTGCAAGCGCGCTCCGTATTCCTTGGCACCATTCCAACACATACCTTTGATAATTCTGGGTGGAGTGTTATGACATTACCAACGAATGACAATTTAGGAAATACCTGTGAAATGAACAATTCTTGAAGCCTTGAGGAACCCCGTTTCGTCTGTATATGGTTTTGCCTCGTAAGGTATTGCACAGCCAAGAATTGGAACAATACGTACTTGAATTCGCCCGTGCACAGCTGTCTGAAGTTTTCAGCCGTCTTCGGAACGACATCCGCAAACAGCTCCATTTTGATGCGTCCGACTGTGAAAGTGGGAAGGTGAGGTCACCACCATCTCATGGCCGCTGTTACGCTGATCACGCACCTGGTTGTCCGCCTGCATGAATACGCGCATGTAATCCATGCGAGTGATGGGAGATTCAATGTGTGAGACGGATGCGAGATGGGCGGAGTGGGGCCGTCGTTAGACTCAGACACGGATGTAACTCAAGCAGCGAGAAACTGACCAATCGCAATGTCAAAGAATACCTGGAACAATTTGAGTATGGTCCGGTAACGCATCTAATGGTGGGGAGTACTCACAATTGGGTTAGACATGAGCGTCACGCGCAGTCGACTTCCAGAGAAAAATGGACCATGGCATTCCAATCCGAGCGTTTCCGCAGTTGCGATCTTATTGTAGTAAAGGGAGGCTTTTATTCAAATATGAGTCTGAAATATAAATGATTAGCTGATTGATCAGAGATAATTTAAAGTAAGAACAGAGAGTGATAGACCAATTTTGTTAACCCCCACTTACGGAGACCTCAAAACGATGACCGACACGTATCGAAGCAAGAAACGAAGAAGAATGTGTCGATTAACATCGTATGGGACTTTGTGGGGTTACGAAGCGAGAAGTATAATCAAAGTGAGAGCGCTTAATCCCTGCAGCCTGGCAAATTGGGCAGCGTTCACTTACTAGAGCACCAGTCAAGGGACCTTATTTTAGAGCCTTTCCAATAGCTTTGGCTTTAATACCTCGCCCTTTTTAGGGTCCATGACAGTAACGCAGGCCATCACGCAACTTGAAGGTGGTGTCCGTGTAATACGTGACAACGCTTACTCCCTGCGTAACTCAGGGTGGGACAGTTGCGAATCCCATCCCACGCCCTACTTATCAGACAAATACATGGAACTTTAATTCCATCATTGGCTACTTTTAACTTTCTCATTTGCGAGAACAAAAATACATAAAATGCATCTATCCACACAAAGGAACGGTGCCACAGAGCAAGACTTCACTCAGCAGTTATGACGTGGAGGGGTTTAGCGAAACCAATGGATACCCTCTGTGCTGCCTGCGCTGCTGGCATCGACTTCCGTGCCATCTTCATTGGAACGCTGCATTTGTCGTTGCCTTCTTCATCGTCCGCACAGTTGTACTCTAGGTTGGATTCAATGATCTGAATGTCACCATCATGAGCAGTTACCTCGACTGCTTCTGCAGTTCGAACTGTCTGTTTCACATACCTCCTCGCTGACGATAAATCTCAGTCCTACCCTGCGCAAGTTCAAGCCATAAATTTTAATAATATTTTTTCATCACTGGGGCAGATCTTGACGCTGGCAATAATTTGACTATTTTGTCGCTCGATCCTCCCCTACATGGCTTCTTAACCCCCACTGCATAGACTTGCGACGATGTTTTCGGTTTTCAACGGTAAAGCGTAGTAACATTCACAACTTGCTTGTTGTCTGTATTTTGCGCCTGGTGCACCCTTTTATCCCAATTTCTTGCCATTCGCCGCCATAAAAAACAATATCCCGAATATCCCAGAATCTCCCACACCCGCGTGCTGGAACATGTTTTGAATTCTCTTTAGCTGTTCAGTCTAACCCTCCTTGTCGAAACCATCAGCCTCAACTGCTCATTCACTGCATGTCTCGATATTGAGGGCATAGTGCCATCAGTGATGTCCTTCTGGTGTGTGCAGCACCATTCGTGTCACCGCAACTGCATTGAGTGTCGAAACCGATGCGCGTCATCACTTAAACTACTTGTATCATCAGCTATACAGCTTCTGTACTCCTGCATGCTCGCTCAGCAGCGCCCTTTCGGACTCATACTTCTTTTCAAATTCTGAAGCCACATACTCCTTCGTCTACGGTTTGTTTTGATTGTGCAGATAACGTCATTAATCGTTTCTTTCTGGTTCGCTTTATTAATCGTTTCTTTCTGGTTCGCTTTATTTACCAGGTTCTCATCTCCACCTGCGTCAAGATCTGATTGCATGGTGTGCGTCGCAAGTTTGTTCAAACTCCATGTTTCCGCGTTGTGACACCGATGCTGAAGGAAGTAAAACTTAGTCACACAAATTTTCATTTATTAATGTTCTTTTTGTAAATGAATATATGAACATTGGGACGTATGTTTTGGCTTTGTTGTTTATCTTACGTTTGATTTGAAAGGAATCCTAAACACTCGAAACTGAATACAGATCAAGACCCTCTTTCTGCAGGTATATAAGAGCTGCACCGAAATCCGCTCCACCAGTAGACGGATTCGCAACAGGTGTCAAGATAACTGTTAAAAATATCATAAATCAATTATTTATTTTAACGGGTAACTATCATTAAATTTATCATGCATGAATGCAAGATAGTATAGGTAATTAACTACCCAGAATGTGGATTGCCACTCAGAACGCGACCAGCATCAGATCCATATTTTCAACTTTAGTCAGAACTTGCTGCTGGAAATAAAACTATCTGCAATTGTATCATTGTTTCTGAACCTTTTTCTCCTTTGAAAAGGCTTCAATTTGAAATCGGCGCGCCAACATTTCAATTTCCGAAATTCCGCGAAATCATGCGCTTTGGCTGGCCATTCTTGACGTGATCTTCATGATTAGCTTCCTCCGCATCGTTGGTGAATTCATTTTTTCGAGATTCAACAACGCAATTTTGGTCCAAATGAACATGGTGGATGCCATCGTGGCAATCCTCCCTCAACTTTTGCACCTGAATCTTCAAGGCCTAGTCAATGTGGGTGATGGGGTCATCCTGAAGAGTCCAGATCCCACCTCTACCAGTTTGCCAGATTCACAGCTTTGATATTCTGATGTACTTGATCCACACTCTGTTGGAGGACAGCATTGCCACTTCTAATATGTCTGCCTTGGCTTCCTCTCCTGCTTCCTCATGGGCTGCAGTCTCTGCTCAGGTTAGGGTTGTACATGGGTGGAAGTTATGAACTCTGGACCTAGTTGCTCTGGCATGTCATAACAAGTGGGAGATTTCTGGTATTCACTCATTTGCTTGTACAGCTGCTGCATCTATGTTGGAACCACTGGGCTGAGTACTTCAGATACCAGCAGCTAGATGGGTCAGAAGGGCAGGCTCTGAGTTGCTTTAGGGACAGTATCAGTGTGCATGTCAGTGATGTACTCCGGGGGTAGCCCTTTGGAAGATGTTGGGATACTTGTCTACAATGGCATGAATGTTGGCTGGCAGCTTGGATCATGCAATAGTGCCAGAGTCGTTGCTGGAAGCAGTGGTGGGGTGGAAGGTAGGTGAGGCTTTGTCAGCAATGTTGAGAATGAGGGCACCAACAAACATGTTGGGTGTGGGCTTCTGGCAGAGCAGGTTGGTGAACTGGATTGCCGAGAGGACTTCGGGGACTGGACGAGGCAGTGTGCAAGTCCAGCAGTGAGTGCCAATTGTTACAGTGTTAGAAGGCTAGTCGATTATTGGATTCTGGTCACTGAGCCAGTCTTTCCCAAGGATAACATCATAGGTGAGACCTGGAGTCAAGAAAGGACTCATCTTCAAAATCAGCTTGAGTGGTGGTGTTGAGGTATGGCTTGGACCATGAGCAAGACAGGGCCCTGGGGTGCTGTTCAGGCTTGTGAACTGGAAGTGGTTTGCAGTTTTGAATAGCATTCAAAGCCTGGAGCTGGGAGCAGCATTCTTGGAGCTTCTGGCAGTGGTCTGTGTCATGGCTGCATGATTGGCAATAAACACACCAACCATTGAGCAAAAATGCTCCTTCTGTTCTGGGGTGAGGTGCTGGAAGTTGCTGGAAGGGCATTGGTGTTGTTGGGTATTGGATGGATCCATTGGGTCCTTAAGGTCTGGAAAGGAGTTGCAAAAGGAGGGCATGCCAGAATGCTGGGGGCATTTGGAGTTGTGGTTGGCCTTGGTGCTGCACTGATTGGAGCTGCAGTGGCTTGGCTGCATCTGCTGTGGCAAAAGGTCATGTCATCAAGTTTCTCAGTCTCCTGTTGGAGCTTCTTGAGGTCATTGTTGATGCAGAAAAGCTCAGACATGACACGTAGATGGAGTTTGAGTCCTTGGAGGTATTGATGCACAAGTGCTTGAGGGGGTAGGTCATGCCAGAAGCAGCAATGGCAGAGGTGAGTAAGTTGAACTGGGCTGAGCTGGCTTGGACTGGTACAGGTTCTACATGGCCTTGATGACCTGGGTGAGTGTGAGCTGAGAGCCAAAGGATTGCTGAATCCATTCAGTGTAGCATTCCCAGGTCATGGTGGCACGTTCTGACTCTGGAAGGTGGTGCCAAGTGATACACGCATGGTCATTGAAACGTGAGACTACAAATTGAACATAGGCAGGTTGACCAGTGTAAGTGTGGTCAGCAATAGTGGGGGCAAAGCCATGGAGGTGGCAGATCTCTAGGGAACAGTCAAGATAATCATCCAGGAAGTTCATGAGTTCATGGGCTGGCCTGTTCTTGCTGGACCCAGCAAAGGCAATGGGCTTAATGGAGGGAATCCTGAAATAAGGAAGGGGATGGGCTACAGTAGTGGTACCCTCGGCTTGGAAGGCCTGGGTTGTGCACGGACAGCGGAAGCGGAAATGGTGGCCTGAAGACAATGCACAGCGTCAAGCTCAGTCAGGAGGTACTGGTTGGTCCGGTTGATTTCAGCATAGGCTTGAACGAGCTGCTGGAACTGCTGGTCAGTGGCGAGAGGCACGGGAGTGGTGCTCGAGGGCATATGAATTTCTGAGGAGGAGGACATAGCTCTGGTGCTACCAAATGATAGGGAATTGGAGGAGAAGTTATTCAGAAATCAATGCTTTATTCAGTAAAAACACTGCTTCTTTTATAGCATTTTGGGACAGAAAAATAGTTAAGATATATCTGGATGATAGCAACATTCTGCCATCAAAATCAGATAAGTACTATAGGAGATATGAATCATGGGAAACTGCAGTGGATCCTTGTTGGGGAACATTTAATAGGTTTATTAACTATATTTCACAATCCGATGATAGCTCAGTTGGAAGAGCATCTGACTGTAATGGATACTGCCATCAGGAGGTCCCCGGTTCGAACCCGGGTCGTCGGAAGAAATTTTTCTTTTCGCAGCGAGACAATTGAACTGGAAGCACTGGAACAGTAGAACAGTGTAAATGAGTAGCGCTTAGATGCATGATTTTCGCATGTTCCACCACACCTGTCAACTGTCTGCTTATACATGCGCCTTGAGGTAGAATTGGTCTATTCCATCCTGAAATACCAGCAGGTCCTTGATAAACCGCGTCAACAATTGTCACGCATGTTCCGCCATAATTGCCAAGCCGGGAGCTGCGGGACAGGAGGCTGGTAGGTCGGATGAGGGTACGGGGAAGGACGCAATCCGAACTGTGTTATGATGTCCTTGTACACACACATATCGTGAACTGGACGACTGCAGTGGAGCGTGCAAGTGGCCCTATGTAGAACCAAGAAGGGGGGTGCTTGTCGCGTCCACCGATGTAAAAGGTACCCCAACACTGAATATATAGACTTTTTTTTTGAAAGGTAAATGTTGTCACTGACTCATATCTAGCTCATGCATGGGCTGTACTTCTTGAGCTCCTCGATAACGAAGACTGGACCCAAGTTCTATGCACTCTATTTGGACGATTGGGAGCGCATCAACTTTCAATGTACTATCAGGTGATGGGTTGGTGGACTGCAAAGGAAACGGTAACTCATTCCACCACACAGATAGCACGGAATGCAACCAAAGAGGCAGCGTTAGCAAGATGTATATGAATGCGGTACCGGAGTAAGGCTCGTGCCAAGCACGTCGCAAACCTCATCCTTTTAGCAACGATGAAGTTCCACATTGAGTAAATAGTCTTAAGTGGTGCAGACATGCAGTGTGCGATGTTATCTTGCAAGTTCAAACACATCTTCTCAAAAAATGCTTTATTTGATAACCAGCAGAGCACATACGGCGACACCAATCGCTTACTGAGCGTCAACCTTGGCAATGTCTGAAGTAAGATAAGTCAGTCTCAATGCGTATGCGCGAACAGCAGGAAGGAACAAGTGAATACCGCCCAAAAAAGCAGGCTACACCATAAAGGGGTTTATAGACTCACATTTAATGAGGTCGACAACACGGTGGGAGTATCCAAACTCGTTGTCGTACTTCGAACAGATAGACAAAGATTAGGCACGCACTGAGTAAACACAAAATGGGGACACTAGACAAAGAAAACTCACCCAGGAGACCATCTTGACGAACGTGTCGCTGAGGGCGATACCGGCCTTGGCATCCACAATGCTGGAGCGGGGGTCCGAGATGAAGTCGTTGCTGACAACATCGTCGTGGGTGACGCCAAGGATGCCCTTCATCTCGCCCGCAGCTGCAGCCTCAAGCGCGGCAATAATTTCAGCATACTTGGCGGGCTTGGCGAGCTTGACGGTCAAGTCAACGACGGAGACGTCCGGGGTTCCTACCATGTCGCATGAGTCTCCGCGAAAAGGGGACAAACAAGGTCACAAGGCTCACCGACGCGGAAAGCCATTCCGGTGACTTTTCCGTTAAGAGGGGGGTAGACCTTGCCGACAGCCTTTGCCGCACCGGTGGAGGCTGGAATGATGTTCTGGCCAGCACCACGACCAGCACGCCAGTCCTTTCCAGAAGGACCGTCGACGGTCTTCTGGGTGGCAGTAACAGAGTGGACGGTAGTCATCAAGCCCTCGACGATACCAAAGTTAACATCGAGGACCTTGGCGAGGGGCGCCAGGCAGTTAGTGGTGCAAGAGGCGTTGGAGAGGATCTGGATGTCTTTGTTGTATTTCTCGAGGTTGACACCGCACACAAACATGGGAGCGTCCTCAGAGGGGGCCGAGATGATGACTTTTTTGGCGCCACCCTTGATGTGGGCGCTGGCCTTGGCCGTGGAGGTGAAGACTCCGGTGGACTCGACAACGTAGTCAGCACCGTCGACACCCCAGGGGATCTCTTCGGGGTTACGCTATTAAGGAGGGGTTGTTGTATGGTTAGTTATTTCGCAGATTGCGTTACCTTTCAGAATATTAGAATACATATATGCGGATTACATACTTGGGTGTGGTGAGAAATGGGCTTTCCATTCACAATGAGCTTGCCGTCTTTCTGCTCGACGGTTCCCTTGAACTTTCCGTGGGTGGAGTCGTACTTGAGTAGGTAGACCACTGCATATTATCCAGTGAGGATGGGTAAGTGGGGCAGGTGGTGGATCTAATATCAACGAACAAGAAGTTACTCAACTGTACTCCAAGTCAATGAAGGGGTCGTTAATGGAGACGACCTGCACGTCCTCGTGCTCAAGAGCAGCGCGGAGCACAATACGTCCAATGCTATTATAAGGGGTTAAAAAAAAGCGCAAAGTCCTGGAGTCATTTACTTACCGACCGAAGCCGTTGATTCCAACCTATTTCCATGGAAGGCATTAGAGCCGGATGGTCGCGTTGGTGTGCAGGTTTACGAAGTGGGGGTTGTGTGGTAAGTTGCCCCAATGCAGCATGGTCCCACTGCACTGCCACGCCTTCTCTTCCGTCCAATGCACCCGTCCCACATGGATGATCCCCGCAACGTAGGACTGGCATTGCACGCACCTTGACAACCATGCGTGATTATTTTTTTCTTGACTAAAAGTGCTGAAAAGCCCAGATCTTTACGAAAGAAGATAAGAATCGAACGCAGGACGGCGCGCCAGACGCTCCCCGCCCGCCGCTGCGGGCAACCGCGGGGCAGCGAGGGAAGGGGCATTCCCGGTACGCGAAACGCAGAGAGCACGCCGGACGCTTCCGAATAACCCATCGAGCGCCACCTTTGTTTCATGGTTACCCAGGTGAGCCCTTTCGGGGCACCTGCGCCCGTCGTTTCAAAATGTATGGCGGAACTCGACCAAACATGTTGGATCGCGCTTCGTTCCACCACGAGTTGTGCGTTCATTTATTCAGCAAAATCAAACACTTGCGGTATCGTTATCAGCTTTTCCGGAATCAACTATTTTGTGGAGAGTACGCGTTAGGTAGTGTGGACCCGGTTTCACGGCGAGCAAGCGACTCAAACCGCTCTCTTCTCACGCGGTATCAGCCAAGAAACGCGTCAATCCGAATAAATGACGGTACTGAGCCTCGTTCAAAAACGCGTTGCGTCAGCTTTGTCCTCACGGAAACCTCACTCAGCGTCACATGTCCTCACGCTCGACCCAACATTTGTAAAACTTTCTTTCGCACCTCAAACTCAATGGTAGTGAGATACAGGAAGCGCTTATAGAGACACGTCTCGTTCTCGAACGCGTCAAAGACCGCTCGATGGTGGAACCATGCGTGCGCGAAGACTCTGTAGAGGCGCCGGGCGAGAGATGCAAAATGTTTATGGGACGTTGATGGGATTGTGACACTGGATTTGAATATCCCCGTTGAGTGAGTGACTGGGATTCGACCGGGACGGCAAAGGTGCGTGTTACCGGGAGGGAAAGAATTTGGTTGAATTCAGGAGGGCAGTAGCGCCGTCGAGCGTGTGTATCATGTAGTCGATAGCAGAACACTTTCAAATTCGCGTTTAGGTTGATTGTGTTCAGGTCAAGTCGAGTCCAGAAAGTTACCGGCATGGGAGAGGGATGGGCTGCACAGAGATACTGCCATTCTCCAGCCTTCATTTCGACACATTCTGGTGCGCCATTGGCAGGGCTGCACTCGTTGTCCTGCAGCAGCAGGGCCACCAGCTGGTTGAGCTCGAGCACGAACAACCTATATCAATTGAGGAATACCCACATTAATAACCACCTGAGGAATGCGAGATAAAAGAGGGACGACCTCAGGTGCTCGGACTGCCACACGGCTGAATCAACGCCAGAAGGCAGCTTGGAAAGGGACTTGAGTGCACTTGGATCCGCGCGCACGAGCGTCTGGAGCACGCTCTGAACAGCGAGAGACGACTCGGTGCGCGCAAGAAGAAGCTCGCTTTGCGTCTTGGTGGTGCCAGCCTCGCTGTCGTTGTCCCTTGGGTCGCCAGAGACCAGCGGCCTTCCCGAGACGAGGTCGTCCATCCACGCGTTAAACTCCTGAGCATCCATGGTTAAGCGCAAGCGTCAGCGGGAGACACGAGACGGACCTCGCTCTTGGTGCCCACTCGGTTGCGTTGGAGGGTCGACGTCATTTGCGTGCTTGAATCTCGTCTCCGTCGTGGGTCAGCAACACCACTGAGAACGAAGAAAAAAGATTAGACAAACATACATAACAAACAAACATAAGATGGACCAAAAGCATCGAGACGAGACGCCGCTTCTCACACTTCTCAACGTGAAGCCTCCGACTGCGAAGGGATCCACCTTCCGCATCCAGCCTCAGTCGGATTGTGAGCTTTCCCCTGTCCCTGCGGAACCCTCCTCCCGCACCGACCCTAACCTGCTTCACTGAAGTAATCGACCGCATCGCGTCGTTTCTTCCCCAGCTGAAACAGGCAAATGAGGACACGGCGCAGCGCATGGCGAACGGCGAAAGCGTTACCATCGTTGACACGATCGAGGCCATCGAGGATTCCCAAAGCCACGGATCAGAGGAAGATTCTGAGGAGGAGAATGCTAATTGTGATGATGTATCGGATTCCGGGTTGGAAGATTCGGACGCGGAGGAAGGCGAGGAGGATTCGGATGAGGCAGCTGGAGATGAGGATGATCACACCGATGGACAGGAGAACAAAGGCAAACAACCAAAGCAAATGATTGTTATGGTCGGTTCGTCTACAATGTTTCTCGCTCGCAACTTATTATAAACTGCCTCTAGGACCTTGGTCTCGGTGTTTTTGACTGCGCGCCCGACGATTTGCACAGAATACCCGCACCCGACATCATTCTCAAACCCGCATCGGGTATCGACGATGACGCGTCCCGACATCTTGATTCTGGAGAATTAATATCGTTGAGGCTACCCAACGCGGACGAATCCTCATCCTCTGTCGCCGCGAGCTTATCTGCAGGGGGAAAAGGAACCAAGAGGAAACGGAGGCCCGTGATTGAGGAACTTTCGTGATACTTTATCGTATAAAATTGCGAACACTGGAGGCCTGATCTGTCTGCGATTAAGCGTAAAGGGCGAAACGGATGACGTGAACGCCAGCGTATGAGGTCACAGCTTTCTCGACACATTCCAATTCCAGTTATGTATCTTCGAGTGACCTTGTCGGTCAAAAATCGCAGCGCGTCACACCTGCAAAGCACCCCGCGCAAATACCCCCACTCCACAAGTTGCAATCACACCAACAGGATTTCCAGTATGCCCAGTCGCAACAATTTTCGTCGCTCTGGATGAGTCGTCCGAGTCCTGAGCGCGCTCAAGTTTGTCTTGTCCAGACGGACGAGAATGCGGCCAACCTGGTACCTGTGACGAAGTGTGAGGCAAAGCGCGAGTACTTCATTTCTCCCATATTCCCTTGATCCTGGGGATTCTTCCAGCCTTCTTCCTTGAATCTTGTGTGAATCTCCTTCAAAACACACGTCAGATTTTGGAACACACATAAACCCTCCTCGCAGCCTTCCACGACACCCACCCCCAAATTATCCGTTCAGATTCTCACCACAGCTCCCGTCTCAACTCCTTCTCACAAGCCTTCTACAACGTCGCGGCCACTGCGCTGCCAGGGACATGCTCGTGCTCGGCAGCGCGGGCAAGTGCTAGCTCGCAAGTCTCGAAAGCGGCAGCCGTGAGTCAGCACGTCCTCACACACGCGGTCCCTAGTTCGTGGCGCGCGTGTCGCGCGCGAGTATGACGCTTGGCCGCGCGCGTGCATGCGCGTTCGACGGCTTAGCATCGCGGACGCGTGTGGATTTGATGCGCCCGAAGCGCCTTGCTTGTGAATCTGTTTACAACCTCAAACGAGACCAAAAACTGTGGCTTGCTGGCACAGAAATGCACAGTCACTTCCGTCCACGCGACTTTCCACCATAATGGACCAGGTTCCCCATTTCACTGATACAAAATCAAAAAAAGAGTGATTTGCCAAACATGCAAATCTGGAAACTGTGTCTCAACCAACTGCAGTGAAAATTTTTTTTCAGAACGCCAATGGCGGCCTCTTATAATGCGCTTCCCGCACCTCCAGCCGCCTACGGGGTACCCCCGCCGCCAGTCAGCTGCTACGATGCGGCGCCACCGATGACGACGGGATACGTCTATGGCGGCGGATCTGGGGGTGGAGCTGGGGGAGGGAACGGTGGGGGAGGAGGGAGCGGCAATGGCGGAGGGAACGGAAACGGAAACGGCAATGGGAATGGAAATGGCGGAGGGGGTGGCGGAGGGAGTGATCATGGAGGAGGGAATGGGAATGGGAACGGCGGTGGCAACGGAGGAAACGGAGGTAATGGAAATGGAGGAGGAAACGGGAATGGAAATGGGAACGGAAATGGAAGAGGCGGTGGCAATGGTAATGGCGGTGGTGGAGGCAGCGGGAACGGAGGTGGTGGAAATGGAAATGGTGGGAATGGAGGAGGGGGCAGTGGCGGTGGCGGTGGCAGTGGTGGTGGCAGTGGAAACGGTGGAGGTGGGAACGGAGGAGGTGGGAACGGAGGAGGTGGGAACGGCGGAGGTGGTGGTGCGGGTGGAGGGAATGGGAACGTGGGAGGCGGTGGAAATGGAGGTGGTGGCAATGGAGGAGGTGGGAATGGTGGAGGTGGAAATGGTGGCGGCGGCGGCGGCGGTAACGGAGGCGGTGGAAATGGTGGTGGTAATGGAGGAGGTGGGAATGGTGGCGGAGGCGGCGGTAACGGTGGCGGTGATAATGGGGGAGGTGGGAATGGTGGCGGAGGAGGCGGAAACGGAGGAGGTGG
>MU615042.1:0-20636 GCA_025201725.1 Chytriomyces sp. MP71 | reverse complement strand
AGGAAGGGGTGCGACATCCGGTGCGCTTTGAGATGGTTCCAATTCTTCGGCATTGACAACGTTGATAAGGGCGCTGTGCGTGTTGCTCATGGAGTTTTGAGAAGCGCATGGAGATACGGCTGGCACAGCCAAGGAAGGGAGATCTGGTGAATCCTCGAATGGGTTATGATTTTGCGCAGCGTTGAGGTCGTAGAGTGACATGCCAGTGTCTGCGTGGCTTGTGGTGCTCGGCCCTGCCTCACCTCCCACCTCGTGTCCATCGCCTGTCTCGCTTCTGGGCATCGCGTTGCTTTGGCGGACAGCTTCCTCGCCTTCCCGTCCGACTTCGTGCGCCACTTGAGCAGGTACGGGAGGCGGAGGCAGCGCGCCATCAACGGGCGTTACATCGTTGTCTCCTGCGAAAGCCGTCAGATTCACGTGGGTTCCCATCGCGTCCGAAGTGCGTTGATCCGCGAGATGTCCCTGACTCGCGCCAAGGTCATCTCCGCCAAAATGATGTGTCTCCGCATACGAGACTCTTTGGTTGATGTCGGCCGTCTCGGACGGACCACAGTCGGTAGCGGACGGTGCCGAGGCGGCTTGCTGCAGTTCAGTTGCGGACATCTCCACTTTTGCGGGGGCAGCCGTCGGCGCCGGCGCCACAGAGTTCGAGGACCGATTCATGGAGTATAAAATCAATCGCCTTTCTAATTGTTAGTTCGCAGTGGGAAGTTCCGGCGAGCAAGTCGCAAATTGCCTATGGTCCTTTGATGGGATTTACACTTCAATTCTCCTTCAAGACCACAAGAAAGCGGGACAGGCGATGGGAAGAAAAAAAGGGAAAAGATACAGCATTTTCAAGGATTCAGTGACTTGGCCGCAGTTGCCACCGCGATGAAAGCATCGTCATCCCAAAACTCATAATCATTTGGATTCCCCGGATTCACAGCCTGAAATTCAGTGGTGAGGCCTAACACTGTTTCAAAAAGATACTAACCTCCCACGGCATCCAAGAAATCGGGTTTACATACTTGGCAGAGAGTGTAGCAGCTGTTTGAGCAACACTCTGAAACCACTGAGCCTTGTCAGATCCCACATTCGTCCCATACTCTTCAAAAAGAACGTATTTTGTTGTTGCCTTTTGTACAGCTGACTCCAAATTATTTGTCACATCGTTGATGTCAGTTGAGTACGAATGGAGTGCGATCACGTCCAAGGCTCCGCAAGCAAAGTGTTCATCCAAGATTGACTCGTAAAAGTCTTTTCCACCTCCTGTTGACACGTAGATGGAGCTTCCTTGATAAGCAGCACTTGCTTTTAACGCTGTGGCCCGCCCACACCACCAGTTCCTATCTCCAACATCAACGCTGTAGTCATATCCGTTCGGTGCCCCAGAAGCTTGTCCCTCGTTTTGAATTTCAAACGCAAAAATGACCTGGAATTGTCGAAAACGATTAGTCGATACCAGAAGAAGAGGATAACGAAGGTTCTTACATTCGAAAGTTGAGCCCACGTCTTCCCCGTATAGTTGACCGACTGGTGCGAAACAATATGCTGCAATCTCTGATCGTACGCGTTGATCGCGTCCTTATTTCTGTAAAAGCCATCTAAAGTTCCGGCAGGCTGAACATATTGAGAGCAATATCCATCACAGCTTCCCCACGTGCTATCCAGCATATACCGATCGTGCATGCAGATAATAAATTTGATACCGTAGGGCTCCGCACGCTTCATCATGTCATCCACGCGGGTAAGGATGTCATCGTTCCATGCTCCTATTCCATTCGCTTCCAAATCATCCACCTGCACATTCGGTGTTCCCTTGGCATACCCCCCAATACTTGTGAGAAAGATCCGCACCACTTTTACGTGTGCTCCTTGAAGGGCCGAAAAGATGTCCGTCTGGCTGTCGGGAGGGTATGCATACAGGAAGTAGCTGTTTACCCCACCCCATACACGTGGGAAGGTGTCCTTCAAACGCAAAGCAGCAGTCTTCAGTGCACCGAAGGCGTCATCACCTTCCCAGAATTCGTAGCCACCAGAGTTACCAGGTTTAACGACCTGAGCATCAAAAATTCAACGCCATGACATCCTGACAGAATCGAGAGAACGAACCTCCCACGGCAACCAAGAGATATTGTATGCGAGTTGGCAAGACACACTGGCCGCCACCTCGGTGACATCTTGGATCCATTGTGCCTTGTTCGTACCGCTTGTTCCAAATACTTCCAAGATAACAATCTTGTTTGTAGAGGCGGATTGCGCCGAGTTGACTACTGATACTAAGTTGCTTTTGACCTCGCTTATGTCTGTGTTGTTGGAATGCAGCGCAACAACATCAAGGGCATCACAGCTAAAATGCTCGCTTAGGTTGGACTCATACAAACTTTTACCACCGCCGGTCGAAACATAAATGGAGCCCCCATGATATGCGGAGCTCGCTTTCAAAGTCCTGGCTCGGTCGCACCACCAGTTCCGATCCCCGGCATCGACACTATAGTCGAACCCGTTCGGCAGTCCTGTTCCTTGACCTTCATGTTGAATCTCAAATGCGTAAATAACCTAATAGCAGCGATAGAGCAGATTAGTTCAAAAGGAATGAACTGCAATAAAGACCGTCTTTACATTCGAGAGTTGGGCCCACGCCTTTCCGGCAAAGTTAGAAGACGTATGTGACACAATGTGTTGAAGGCGTGCATCAAAAGATTGGATGGCTGTCGCATTCTTGTAGAATCCGTCCAAACTTCCGGCCGGCTGGACATATAGGGAACAATATCCGTCACAGCCTCCCCAGGTTTGATCCAACATGTACCTATCATGCATGCAAATAATAAATTTGATACCGAACGGCTCGGCTCGCTTCATCATATCATCTACAAGCATCAGAATCTTGTCGTTCCAAGTTCCCACTCCACTTTCTTCGAGGTCATGAACTTGAATGTTATCTGCTCCTTTCGTGCCAGCGCTGATGGACGTGATAAAAACCCGGACAACTGTAATATTCGCCTGTTGGAGAGTTTGAAACATGCTGATTTGCTCATTGGCAGGATATGAGTACAGGAAGTAGCTGTTGACACCCGCCCAAGCTGGAGGAGAGAAAGCGTTGTCTCTGGCAATCATGCTGACAGTAGGTGCGTCTCGCCGTTGTGGCGAGCCGCTGGCTGCGGAAGTAAGCGCACTCCAAGCCGACTCATCGTTAATGTAATAATCGTAGTCGCCTTCATTTCCGCCAGGCTTAGAGACCTGCCAAGATAGCCAACTTATACCTGCATTCTGAGCTGCCGAAGAACCCTGGTTGATGAGGCCCGCTTTTGAATCGGGTGACCCTGTTGCCCCAAATTCCTCAAAAATAATTTCCTTGCTGTTGGAATCCGCCTTTTGCTTTATACTCGACAGCGTGTCGCCGAACTGGCTCGCATCGTCGTACGAATGTAATGCGACAATGTCCAAGGCTCCACAATTGAAGTTTTCCGATAGATCCGATGAATAGAAGTCCTTCCCTCCTCCCGTCGAGATCTTAATGCCGCTGTCCGTGTGCCAGACCTCGCTTATTTTCAAGGTAGTCGCGCGGTCACACCACCAGTTCCTGTCTCCATCATCCACACTGTAATGCAGGCCATTCGGGGTTTGGTCCCCATTTCCATCTGCTTGCCCTTCATTTTGAATTTCAAATGCATAAATAAGCTGGTCGGAGAGCGGATCTGATTAGAAAACAAGGAGACAGGAGATGATATAAAAAAGAGCATACGTCGGAAAGCTGCCCGAATGTCTTGTTTTGGCCCGAGTCGTCGATGAACGAAGATGTGAAATTGACAATATGCTGCAGCCTGGCATCATAGGCCGCTATCGCGTCTGAGTTCTTATAAAACCCATCCAGGCTTCGCACATCCATTGACTGAATGAATTTGGTGCAGTATCCGTCGCAGCCCCACGAATCATCAAGCTGATAACGGTCATGCATGCAAATTAGGAGTTTGATTCCATAATTACCGGAAGCCATGGTCTGGAGAAGCTGGTCAATCATTGTCAGAATGGTGTCATCATAGTCTCCGACATCATTCGATTCTAAGTCGTTGACTTCGTTACAGTTAGAGTTCTTGCTCCCAGCACCGATACTTGTCAGGAAGATGCGAATCTTGGTGACGCCGGCGCTTTGAAGGTTACCCAAAATTTCAGCCTGGTCGTCTATGCTGTAAGCATACAAGAAGAAACTGCTCACTATGATGAAGGCGGGATATTAGAGCCACGAGGCGTGAAAAGAAGAGTATTCAATGTACACCTCCTGCCCACGGGTTGCCATCATCGCGCTTTTTCAGTTCAGTTTCATCAGCAGGCAACGTTGACGCTGCGTTAGAGAGGGCATGCCACGCTGCTGTATCGTTAACATAGAAGTCGAAATCAGAGCCTCCGCCAGGCTTTGACACTTCCCAAGGAAGCCAGTTGATACCCGCTTCACGGGCAATGGTAGATACCCGACTTATCCAATCTGCCTTCGTTTCTGCCTTTCCAACTGCTCCAAATTCCTCCAAAATGACAATTTTCTCATTCAGCTTAGCTTTTTTGACTGCCAAGTCTATGGCAGGACGATAAACTGTAATATCGGAGTCGTATGAATGCAACGCGATAACATCAATTGCGGGACACTCGAAGTTCTCATCAACTATCGAATCCGAGAATCCTTTCCCACCGCCAGTGGAAATCAGAATAGGACTGTTAAATCCAATCACTCCCCGAAGACTTGTCGCGCGGTCACACCACCATCTAGGATTCCTTTGCGCCGGCATCAGGCTCGTTACAGAGGAGTCAGCTTGGGCCTCATTCTGAATCTCAAACGCATAAATGGCTTCAGGAATCTGGTACCAAGTACGATTACCCATGGAGGGGTTCACGTGGCTTACTATATAAGCCAGACGCCAGTCGAAGACGGCTTGTGCCTGGGGATGATTGTAGAACGCCTGCAAACCACCACGCTTGATGTATTTATCGTAATAAGCGTCATCGTCCAGTTCATAACGGTCGTGCAAGCAAATGATAAGCTGCATGCCGTTAGCCATTAGTGTGGGCATCAATTCGTCAATGGCACGAAGGATAGCGTCCTTGCGCCCTCGATCGTCACTCGAGATGAGTTTTGACTGTTCAACGTCCTTCAACGAAGTGATTTGTATTCCTTTGACGCTGGAAGGAGCCGAAGAGACAAAGATGCGCACCACTTTGATCCCAGCCTCCTTCAGATGACTGATAATCTCGAGTTGGTCAGCGCGACTATATGCATGAAGATACTTTGAATTGACACCAGCCCACTTGGCTGGAAGCAAAGATTTCTTTTGTTTCGAAGGTGTGGCGCGTGAAGTTTGCAGGATTTTGACTGGTAAGCCCGAGTTGAAACATGAGTAGTTTTGAGGAAATCCCTATGCGAAGATAAGGTGATAAAGAATGAGATGGAGTTTTTGAAACACAAGAAGAAGCGCCTACGTATGCATCGTTGGTAATGACGGGAGGGGTCAAGTAAAGGTTTTGTTGGTGACCGCCAGAAACAGATGCCGAAGTGCCGTTTAAGAGAAGACCTAAATATGCGTCTATTCGAGCCGTTACTGTTGTGGCAAAACTAGGATTGCTCGATAATGCAGCGGACCGTCTAAATGATCATGTGAGATGGAGAAAAAATAGCTTCCAATACGAACGCGTGTAAGAAATTCCGCAGCCAAGTTATTTCGCTTTCACCTTGAGCAGGAGAAATCCCAGATGCCGCAATTATGCCTTCAATTGTGTGTCCACGCGTGTCTGTTAGGTCAATTTGCACGTTCTCGCCCGGTAATACATTGTATCCGCTGTTAACAACGCCAGCGTATACTGCAGCAATGGCAAGAGGAAGCTTAAGATTCAAGGCAGCTGATATTTGTCTGGTTGGTAGGCTGTACAAGACGGCGTGTCCCTAGTTTTTCATGAGTGATAGGGGGTGATGTTGAACAGACATAATCCTCACATATGACTGTGCTTGAATCATTCGATATTCATCGTTTTTGGCTGCAGACTTGAATGCTTTGCAGAAGCGCTCGCAGAACTGTTCATTCCTCTCTGAATTCAACACGCGTTGATCGTTGCCGGCAGTATAAAACAGAAGCAGATCCTTGCTTTCGCCCTCAAACAGTTCATAATACGCCTTGAGGATGAGGGCGGCGCCTCCTCCGTCAACCCTTGTGATCGGGGTGCCATGGTGAGTAGAACAACCAATTTCAGCTGGAACTCTCACGTTCTGAAACCAACGAAACCAACAGTGCAACCGTATTTAAATACGTCGGGCATCTGCGCTTCACAATAATCCACTGAGCGTCCGCCTCTGAAAACAAATCGTCGTTTGTCTCCTTTACTGTTCACACAAAGAAACGCGCAACTCACGAGACCATATTTGCATGTCCATTTTCCGACATTGAAATCATCTATTTTGCAGTGCGAACGAACGCGTAAGTTGAAGCGCAGAATGAAGTTTGGATGAACCAAGCCAACAAAAACTGAACCTGGTATCCAATGTCCTGCGCACAGGCTTCATTTCCCGTGTCCGTGTCTCCGAGAGGGTGCCAGTCGATTGATGTGGTCGTGACCGCATGGCATGTCTTCAGCAGCAATAGTGTGGCGATGAGAAGCAGCGTGTGACCCGCCAACATGGGATTTGTTTGTTTGTGAGAAACCGAACTCAAACCGAACTCAAAAAATCAAATCTTCCTCAAAAGAATTCTTTCTAGACATGTCTCCGTATTTCCTTTCACAAGATTTAGTTTCGAAAAAGAGAACGTGTCCTTGAACAATCGGGGTTATGAACATTTGAGTTTGTCAGATTTCCCTCTATGAATCGGCACCCCAAAATACACCCTGCCCAAGAAGAGGAAGTACCTCGCAGGGTAAGCAACTCCCCACATGCGTCAGGAAAGCTGCTTCAGTCGACCATGGAACTCGGAACATGCCAAGTCCGGGATGACGAGCGGGCGAACACGTCCGAACCGAAACACTGGCTATGGCTTACCTTTACCAGCAAAAGCCTTGAGCTCGAGTTTGATTGTTTTTGGACTGAAAATGGTCGACTCTACACGATGGGATCATGCGCTACTTTGACGTTACTGTCCATTTCAATGGTTATCGCCTCGAGTCGGTCGCTCGCCGTTTTCACAACCAACGCGGCTATCGCGTTTATAGTGCCTAACGCATTAAACGCCATCGTATACTGCCTGTCTTTACTTTCAGCAAAGTATAAGCGGTATTCTCATGTGAGGGTATTGGGACTTGTCCTTCTCGCCTTCAATATCGCGATCAAACCTGTTTGGACAGCTGCGATGGAATCCTCGGCTGCCGGGCCCTCCGCTTCAACTCTCATATTCCAGTCCTTGACATTGATGACGTTTCCTTTACATTTGCAAGCATCTCTCCACATCGCTTACACATCGTTGTCATTATTGGCAGTCTCCTTTACACTGATTTCAGCACTCCAACCAGCGATGGGTGACAGCCTAGCCACAAAATTCATTTCAGGTTACGCACAAAGATTCAGCTGGGGCAGCGCTTTTGTCGTTTACGCCCTGATAGTACTGCTCTCTTGGCTGTATTTGCGATTGAAACAAAGGACTCTTCGAAAATTGTTTCTCCTGCAAAGGAGGCAGCGAAAAGTGTACAAGATATTGGATTCGAAGGGTATCAAGCTTTCGAAAACCGCGGTAGCAGGTTTATGGCGGGCAGCTCCTGGCGCCTCGAAAATGACCCATCACGGATTTATTCAAGACGAGTTTTTGCATTATTCTAGGGGTGATTACCATCAAAACTCAAGCTACTTCATCGAAAACAATGGAGCAACAAGAGAATTTAAAAGGCTCAACAGCGGGGACGTTCAGAGCAGGAGCACACGTCACCATCGACCCAATACAGGCACATCCATTGCCTCCTCAATACGAGATGACTATGATTACCGTGCAACTCGAGCTAGACCTACATCTGCATTTTTCAGAATATTGAACGAATCGAAGACCTTCACTGAAAATGGAACTAAAGGCCGTTCCAGAAAGTCAGCGCAGAGAAAACGCCAAAATCCGTATCCCTCCAATATAAGGGAAATTAAATCTCACACAGCAGACTCCCAGTGGTCGTTGGTGACCCTTTTTCTGGGTGAACCTCCTTGGCCCACCTACAATGAAAGGCGGTACCTCAAATTTCAAGCCAGAAGCAACTCATCGGATTTTGTAGTGATAATGGCCACTCTGTTTGTAGCTAATGTGATAATATCAAGTCTTGATAACTTTGATCGCATCATTTACGGCTCGAGTCAAAGCTTTTCTAGTGCAGCAACAACCTCCCAATTACTCCTACAGTTGGTTCCGCTAGCCGGGATTCCCCTCATCTCCATTGCAGCTTTCTTTGTTGCATTTAATTGGAACAAGCTCCTCTTTCTTCAGCCCATCGTTCTCCTATCGTTTTGGGCTCTGGTCGCGTTTTACCTGCTATCCCCGCTTGAATCATTTTCCTCTACGACTCCTGATGCATTCTTGCAATCAAAAGTGTCCGCCTACATCACATTTACCATTCTCCTCACCTCCCAAACAGGGATGATTCCCGCCCGCAGCTTTGTCCCCTGGTGCGTGTCCGTCGTCTTCCTGGCTCTTATGCATGTCCCCCTCGCGTCTTCCTGGAGTAGCACGAACACCGAGCTACCATGGTCAACGACCATACAAGTAATCCTACTGGTTGTTGGCCTTGCACCCCTCGTACGGGACTTGGACGCTCGCAGCCGTGAAGCATTTGAGGCGCTAGAGACTATTAAATGTTCCAACGACTTGCTGCATGCTAAGGCTTTGCAGGATAAGCAGGACAAGGAGAGACAAAGGCATCTCGACCAGTTTTATCAACAAGAAGGGAGGGACTGGGTCGGGGCTGATGAAGGATACTATACCGGGATGCCGACGGATGGGTATGCTACCCATGGGATGTATGATGAAGGACAATATGCATATGGATATTTTCCGGAGCATTATTATGATCAAGGAGGATACCAAATACTTGGACACAATGAGGTTCGCCGTTCTGTGGATCAAATGGTTGCAGACGTTATGGGCGAGGAACTTGGAAACGGAAATTTCATGTCAAACGAATGGAAACAAGCTCATTCACCATGTTCACAAAAGCTTCAATCCCTTTTGGAACAGTGTGATAACTGGATAATTGAGCTAGAAACTAAGGATTCGCACGAAATACCGGAATGGAATACAACCCGTTTCCAAGCGAATGACTTAAACTCGCCTGCTATTCCTTTCGCTTTAGGTAAATTTCTTTGAAACAAATGCACTAAAATAACTTCTTATTCAGGCCAACTTGACACAAGACCATTCAGCTCTCAAGACACTGACGCTCACTGGAGCTCGACGTCAGCTTTCAATGGTGCATCCAATAAGCAGCAAAGACATTCCATGACGCTCTCAGCTGATCATAGTGCATCGGCAACAACTGTCAACATGAATACTTCCGAACCTACAATTCATACTGAACATTACCCAAGTATTCGAGATTTGGTAGAACAATACAACAAAAGTCAGTCCTCAATACATCAACAACCATCGACTAACTTTGAGGCGCCTATAGCAACTGGAATTGCAGAAACCGTCTCAGACCTTGAAGAAGCGTCTGAGAAGCAAGCCGATTCGCTTTTTAAACAAAATTCATACTCAAGTCCCGGCGTTCAGAATGATATTGAGCAAATGGATGAAATGCAAAGAATGACCACCAAGAATTCCGATAATCAAAATGTGCCCACGCACCCGATACCATCACAGAATGTAACGGTTTCTGATTCTGAAAGGCGGCATGAAAGCAGTTTAACCAAATCCAAACATTCTATCATCCAAAGCATGAAATCTTTGCTACAATCATCATCTTTAAAAGGAAGCATCCGCTCTGTTGGGAAAGTAAATCCTGCTACGCTGGACTTGCCGGCTGCCCAGAAGGACAACGACGTTAGGGACAACATGCCTTGTACAACCTCCAATGAAGTACTTCATAAAAATTCTTCGGCCATATACGAAACGGGTGCAGTATTGGAGCAGAAATTGACCTCCGAAACACCTATTCGCAATTTCAACTCCGAAAGTACGATTGCAGGAGCCATCAAAGAAGAACAAAAATTGATGCCTTCAACTTCATTAAAATCTACCAGTATTATCTCAACGGAATTCAGTGGCCCTCGTCGCAGGCTACTAAGCACGCTCGATGGAGGAGAGGAGTTGATGGACCCAGTTGCGACTCGGCATCGTAGGCAGAAAAGGAATAGTTCTGAAAGCGCTGGCACGCACCATAAAGTGGTTGAAACGGATCACCCGATGCAACATGTGGGCGGCGCAATAACTGAAACGATGGATTCACTTTATTCGTCTTCGGCTTCCATGGGCCCAGCTTATCTTGGGTTGACCCCTCCTACCACCTCTAAAGGAAGAACCATTGTGATTTCTCAATTGTCGGGAGCCAATGGTGCCACGGACGCGGCTATCGGGAGAAAATTACCAAGTTTGGCTCCCATTGCAAAAACCGGAATACCTGAAATTCCAAAGAGTGAGAATGAGGCAACTTTGCCAGATGACAAAAAAAACGAAAAAGGAGAGATAACGGAATTTTCGAAAAGGAATTAAGGCTAAATGTTTTTGTTTTCTGAACACCCATCCCCTTCAGACCCACAGTGCGATAACCACTAGTCATTCCTCCTGATTTTCAATAAAGTTGAATTTATCCCGTCGTCATATTCGCTTTTAGATATTTAGAATTAAGGGGAATGTGGTACGGAATGGGTGTGGTTGGGTTGGGTGGCGACACCGGGATTGTCAACTTCTATGGATTGAATAATGTGTAATATTTTGAGTCAATATATTTGATGCTATTTTTGATTCAATTCGTCCCTATTTATGTAATATTTTTTCCTGCCTTTTTTCAAAACCAATGAAGTTTGTTGCAATGGGAACTGTTTACAATGATCCCAGATGAAACCACACTTAAATTATCCAAGAAGGGGGGATCAATCCTTTTTGAGCGAAGTCCCATATCCCTATTTCCGTCAAAGTGAAGGCAAATTAATGGAAGCACCTTCTCCTATTTCGACCAAATATCAATGTTCAAGTGCAATAAAAAAATGCCATCTATATTGATACAGGTGATGATAGGAGGCGTCTTACATCATCATCGACTCATTTAACGATTCCTGACACGCTTCATGCCGCGCTTATGTATTGAGCACTCCAGACACTGTGGAACGTTTTTACACAAACGACCTAAAATCAACGCTTGATGTAATCCTACGAGAAGCGCGTTCTGTTGCTGACGAAAACGATGAGGTAAGTGGTTACTCTGATCTGGAAGCAAAGTTGACTGGGAAACTAATCGGATTCGAAGCTACAACAAGGTTACCTGAACGTGCTCCCGTGCCTTCTTGGCAACCCCCAAACTGAAGGGATACAAAACTCAAGATGTGAGACAGCTTTTGACGGATTTGAGGCGCACGGATTCTGTAGGAAATAGCCCTGACCCAACTTCGCGAGGAAGCGCGACAAGGCTTGGAATGGAAGCAGTAAGCAATAAGATGGGAAATTCGAGGCCTTCAACCAGGTGAGTTGCGGAACGAGTTTTTTTGGAATGTCGAGACGTCGTGTTCGATTGAAGGAAGGAGCGAAGATTTAGAATGATGAAATAAATTTTTGAACATTGCACGCGATTTGCTTCATTGACTACTATTTATTTTAGTTACATTATATTTCAAGACTGTATATAAATTAGAGTTGTCTATAAGTATGAAACATTAGATAAAGGATAAAAAAGATCTCCATCAAGTCGCGGAACGTGAAAGTTTCGGTGCTGTGCTGATGTGGAAGTAGATATCATGAAATTTGGAGAACACGCACTGCTTCCATCATCTCAGTCTCGTGTCTCGTATTACAATTTATAAGAATTTCCAAATCACAACAAATAATGCCACCATCACTGGAACCAGTAACATGCACTGCTATTTATGGCAACCTCTCGAAGTCATGCAATAAAAAATTGAAAATCAAATGGCGTGGTCATGGCCTTCCAAAACTATTTCTGCAAAATACGAGCAAATAAACCCAACTTTATTAACCATTGACTTTCTTGAAGATTGGTATTAGCAAACAATGTCGCAATATTGGGCCACCTCATTCACACACTGGCTATCCCAGGCGTTGCTGCAGCAGTAGTCATCTGCAGCACACACGGCAGCAGCGCAGTCACTGCAACTAGCGCGCAAGAATGCGCCAGAAACGCACTCGCTGTGGTTGCACTTGGGCTTGACGGTAGTGCTAGCTCTTGCAGTAGTTGCCACAACCGGGCTGGTGACAGCAGTGGTAATAATTGGCTTCGTCGACGTCGTGGACACGTTAGGCCCCTGTCCTGGGTGCACTGCCTGCGCGAACCCGAGACGGTTGTTTTGGATATCGTACACATTGTATGCGGCGCGAAGGAAGGTGTCTCCAAAGATCCAAGCAGGTCCGCCGCCTGTCAAAGAGCCGATACTGCTGATTCCACTCGCGCAGCTGCCGTCGCTTTGTTTCAACACATATTCCTTGGGAGAGAGGTTGATGTTGATGCTTTGAAGGTTGAATTGGATGGCGGGACCAGATGTGAGGACCCCGCAATCAATGGGGTAGACACCGCTGTTAGAGTCGTATGCTCCGGCACCTATGGCGGTGTTGATCTGGTCAGTGACAGACTGGGGACCGAGGAGGAGGGTGGTTCCAGTGTCGGCGATGGCAGAGGTGTCCGAGACGCTGATGGCCTTCCCGTTCACGGTGAAGGTAGCACCGGAAGGGTCAAATTGGTAGTACGTCTGAGATGTGATTGGGACTGGGGTCAGGCTTGGTTCGTGTTGGTCCATGTGATCAGGTGTTCAGAAATCAAACTCACTGTATGCCAACGATCCTGAGAACTTGGAGTTGTCCACTCCATTCAGAGTAAGTTCACCCTTGTCTCCGTCTGAGGAGTCCGAGAAGTAAAAGGCAAGACTGGTGATGCCCGCTGCTTGGACGAAGTTTCCACCGCTAATGTCGTTCAAGCTCGAGTACGCAAGGCCCCATAATCCATCGTTAGGGCCCGTCATCCCGTTCTCCTTGGTCGTCACTCCGAAGTTGATCGTGGCTTTGACCCCGCCCAACGCAACGGGGCCTTTGTAGACGTAGCCGCTGGCGCCGGACCCGTCTCCGTAGTTGACCTTCCAGGTGGTCGTGCTAGCCTTCAACGTCTTGTCCGTGGTGTCAATCTTGGCACCCTGGCATCCGCTCTTGGCGTCTCCGACACACTTGGGACCTCGAACCCAAACGTCACTACTGCCCGTGTCAAGGTCCGTGGTGAAAGTCTGGCCGTTTCCAAAAGTGACACTGGCGGTGTAGAGCTCGTCGGAATAGTCCGTCAGGGGCGCGTCGCGCTTGGTGCTCGAGGGGATCGCGAGCTTTAGATTGTATCGGGCGGCAGCGTTCTTCATACTGAGGTGAGCGTCCTGCTTCTTGGAGGCATGGCGTTCGATGGGAACAGTGACAACATTGCCGGCGCTGGTGAGGGCAACTGCGGTGGAGAGAATAGAAATCAACTTCATAGTTTTTTGATTGTAACTATTAACAGCGGGAAGCAGTCCGGTTTTATAGGCGATGGGTGGCTGTCGGTGGCGTCATTTTCTTGATTGTGGCTGTGTGGTGATGGATGGTCATGTGGTTAGGTTTAAACGGTATGGCACGTAGCTCTCCGCCAACCACCCACCTCCTTCTAACTGATATGAATATGAGCCACATAAATTTGGTTGACGAAAAAAATAGCTCGGAAGGTGGTTCCAGCTCAAGTTGAAAAAATATACACAGGATCCATAGGTGGCTTTGATTGAAAGCCAAGTCACATGACCAACGATTCGCAAGCGGACTTGTTTGACGAGATCACCTCTTAGTTCCAATTTATTCTTCCTCATGGGTGTGGCACAGATGCGAGCGACACGGACGGCGTGCAAGGACGTGAGATAACTTGAATGTGTCTGAGAGTTGAAAACTCGAGTGTCAAAGAAGTTTCCTCGTTCGCAATGTGATTGAATGGGCACGCCTGCATTCATATGACCGATTTCTTTGCTGTCTTCTGGTGATCCAGATTTGATTGATGCGCCAGCGATTTTCTATCAGCGCAGATTCCAATGCATACTCCTGCTGTGGAGCTGTAATAAAATACACTAGGCGAGTGGTACTAGTCTTAGGTGGATGCGTCACGACGGGCGTGTCAAAGTGAAGGAAAAGACTATCATTTCTGTATGAATCTGGCAATTTGTCGTGGCCCACACTAGCGCCTTTTTTCAAACGACCATCCCACCCACACATGCTTGAAAATGGAGCAGAGTTATTTCCTATTCAATTCCGTATTTTCCCGACTAACTAAACACACCTTTTTATTTTACTCGCGCTTGACTCGCGTAAGAAAAATCTCACCGGGGTCATAAGACAGGTGTCTGTGTTGGAGATAGCCCCGCTCATCTTCGAGGTGCGCCTTCGATCGGGAGCAGCGGGTCTCATCCATACCTGTCCTTACGGATTAATGCTACAATCCATTTTTCTAAGATTGCGTAGAAGTATTCTATGGTATGGAATGCCGCATCGGCGGTGGCTACTTCACAGGATCCCGACTCTCTTGGGGCTCGAAGCTGCCTTCCTTTCAATCCCTCTTTTCGAAACAATTTCATGCGGGCGAACAGATTCACGACAAATACACCATCCTCGAATTTCTACTCAACCATCAAAAGGTTGAAACTTTTTACTCCTATGTGAAGCAATAATTGATCTTAATTCGTGAAGTAACGGCACAAACAGGTGCAGAGTCAAGTATGCTTCTTGCAATATCGGCTGGAGGAGATAGACCGACCCACCTAAACATGGTCGATAGGTCAATCATCTACCCATCCGCTAACAAAAAGGCAGGCATGGGTTACTCAATCCAAGCCCTTTCGTGGCACGGCTGCGACCACCCTTCGCTTAGGTATCGGCTCGTTTCCATCGTTTCATGAGGAATGTGCGTGACTTTTGTAGGCAAAGAAAGAGCAGGGCGGAATCGGAGACAACAGGAACAGGGTCAAAATATAAATATTTAGATATTTTAATATAATAAAATTCTAGCGAAATTCCTCTCATTGTGTTGGAGACTTTAAGAAAATTATAAGTAATCACAATTTACCACTTTAAATAATATTTATTTGGTTAGAAAATTTATTCTAAACATTAAGAAAGGGAAGTGTTATTCCTAATTATAATTAAGAGCCGAGCATATTCCACAGCATCAGCATCGGATTTTTGCTTTTGGCTTCTGCTTCAATTTCTTTTTGAGAGCGTTAAGGCGGCATCATTCATGAATTTAGTTCCCGCTAGGCAAGGGATTCCGTGTAAAAGATATGAGTCCATTTCAGTATCGAGTATTAGAGTGGGAGGTGTGATTTGCACGCAGTCAGTTGAAAAATGTGCGCCAGCTTACATATCTGCTTCACTTCGTACCCACATCACGCCATGAGTGTCAGATGGAGGCAGTTTGTATTTGGAAAAACGTTGCGGACATTGCGGACACGGGACAGCTCACTTTGAAATGTCTTGACGAGTGGAGATGGGATTGGTCGGGTTGACCGTTGATCGATCCACGATCTCAGGGCGTGAAAATCATCCCGTTTGATTAATATGGGCGTTATAGTTGCTGTGATAGCTCAGCTCGCTGTATTCAGTGACTTCGCAATTATAGCAACGTCGCTGTCGTGACTGTTAAATCTGTTCACTGCTTCCACTGAGATTACTGTCAACAATGCACACTAGTAATTTCTAAAAATTTGACTTTGATTGGCAGCGGCAATCGCGAAAAAGCGATTCAATCATGAGTGGTATCTAAGTGGCGGAACTGGTACATAAGCAGCAAAAAGGAGTAACTTCAAGAGCAGAATATTGACTTCGTCAGATATGTCTCAACCAGACCTTGAATCCCGTCACACGAAGCCCCTCGATAAAGCCGATGAACCTCAATTCGTTACCGAAGAGAAGCTAGAGCAACTTGCCGAGTTGGACGATGATGAATACATTGATGGTGAGGGATACTTTGTCAAATCTGCTTTACCTGCGCGCTGGACATTCATCCGTTCCCTGCCTCCCGAATCTCGCGTATTCGTCCAACTGATCGTCTACTTGCATCCAACAGAAATCTATGAAATCATCGATGCTGTTGTCCCACGCACCGATGATACCACGCTCCCAGCACTTACTTTCCGCGTCTGGGTCCTTGGTCTTGGCTTCGGAGTCCTTCTCTGCGTGGCAAACACGATTTTCTCGTTCCGTACCAACGGAAGCAGTGTTTCCGCGTTCGTTGCTGTACTCCTAGCTTACCCATGCGGTCTTTTTATGGAAAGGGTTCTTCCGAAGGGCTTCATGAACCCAGGTCCGTTCAACCACAAAGAGCACACCTTGATCTATGTTATGACTAGTGGAATGGGAGCCGTGAGTGAAATTATGACTTAATTTTTTTCTCAAGTGACTCACGAGGAACTCAGAATGTCTACGCTCTCTACAACGTCATAGGCCAAAAGTACCAGCTGTACCAGGATTTAAATCTTGGTTGGGCCATCGTTTTCGTCATTGTTACGCAATGCTTCGGATACAGTTTTGCCGGTCTAGCTCGGCGATACCTTGTCCGCCCTGCCGCCATGCTGTGGCCTTCCAACTTGGGCACAATTGCAATGTTGAACTCGCTCCACGGTAACTCGGACCCGTCAAACGGCCGTTATCCCATGTCCCGCTTCAAGTTCTTCTGGCTCGCGACCAGTGCCGCACTTTTTTACCACCTGTTACCGCAGTACGCTATGCCCTGGGTGAGTGTTTTATGATCCACAAAAAAAGTAAATTGAGAATCATATCAATATTCCCAGCTCGGTGCCATTTCTGTGATTTGCTTCTTTGCACGCGGTAAAGCAGACAACAAGGTGGCTCTGGCGCTTGGATCCGCGCAGCCGGGTGCGGGTGTCGGCTTTCTCTCCTTTGGGTTTGATTGGACCCAGTTCAACAGCTACTTTTTCCCCATCACTTCACCGTTGTACGTATTCATTGCTTTTTCCTGTGGATGGCACTTCCAACTTATTGAAATCAAAGGTGGGCAATTGTCAACCAGTTTGTCGGCACCTGGGTCATTCAATGGGTCCTTGTCCCTTTGGCATGGTACTTTAACTTCTTTGGGTCTGACACGAAAATAGCGTCAAAATCTGCGTACGGCTTCGCTCTGAACTCAAACGGATTGTTCAACTTGAACGGAACTCAACTTGACAAGAAGGAGTTTGTGAGCAAGGACCCTAACGACCCAAAGAGCCTGATTCTTAATCAAGTAAGATGGTTTATATACCTGGGGAAACATTGTCACTGACTTTTTTTGTTCAGGCTTTTTACGACACAAACAAGCCAGTCTTGATCTCCACACTTTTCGCAATCACCTACATGACATCTTTTGCCGTCTTTGTTGCTGCTATTGTTCATGTTGCACTATGGTAATACCCATGTTGCATTTCAGCAAACACTACCATGTATAAACTTACTCAATTGACGTTAGGTATGGCAAAGATATCTGGCACCGTTTTCGTTCAACGATGTCTGATTTGGACAAAAATGACATCCACTGCCAGTTGATGGTGAGAAAATTGGGTTTTCTTGTAAGATAATACCAAATATTCACGGCCCTCGTTATAGGATGCCTACGATGAGGTACCAGACTGGTGGTACTACGTTCTTCTTGTTGTGATGACTATCTTGGGAATCACTGTCTGTGAAGGTAATCTACTCAAACTTTCTACCGCTGGCCCGAACCTAAAATTCTTCATTGTATAGTCGGGGGATTCTCTTTGCCTTGGTGGGGAGTCATCATTGCTGTCGTGCTCGCACTTGCCTCGATCATTCCCATTGGTACCATCCAGGCGCTCACAGGACAACAAATTGGTCTCAACGTCATGTCCGAGTTCCTCATCGGCCTGATCCTCCCCGGTCGCATCGCCGCCGTTATGGCCTTCAAGACACTGTCTTATATGGCCATGAACCAAGGTCTCACACTCGTTCAGGACTTGAAGCTTGGACATTACCTTAAGGTACCCCCCAGGTCTATGTTCATCGCCCAGCTCTTCAGTCAAATTGTGGGCGCTATTATCTCGACTGTTGTTGCCTGCGCCATCTACGAGTCTTTTGGTCAAATTCCTCCCTTGAAGGGCACGGAGGACCAATACCCCTGGGGCTGGCAATGGAAGTTACAAAGAATGGACTCCTCCTCCGGATGGACTTCCCAGGCCTACAACACGTTCCTCTCTGCCGGTGCTATTTGGGGCGCCATCGGCCCCGCGCGCTTCTTTGGTCCTGACTCCCCGTACTTCAAAACCCTTCTCGGTTTCGCAATCGGTCTCATCCTTCCCGTCATTCCCTGGCTCCTCCACAAAGTACAACCGGATTCCTTCTGGCACCTCGTCAACTTTCCCGTCGTGCTTATCATGATCAACGAGCCTGGAATCAACCAAGCCATTCTCATCACTCCCTTCCTCATTGCCATCATTGTCAACTACTTTGTCAAAAAGTACCGTCACATGTGGTGGAAAAAGTACGCCTACGTTCTATCCGCGGCCTTGGATGCGGGAGGCTCCATTACTGTCGTACTCGTCTTTTTCATTGCAAAATACCAGCCGAACATCTTTCCGGCGTGGTGGGGCAACAGCAGTGACCCGGAGCGTTGTCTGCCGGATATTAATATCATTTGCGGGGACCGCGCGAACATGGGGAATGGATATGGATACACGTACGATGGGACGCAGGATCCTGAGTGTGCCGCCTTCCAGTAAACTCGGTGACCATTTGACTATCTTTTGTTTTTCACAGCGGTTCGCATGCGGTAGCCATGCCCCTGAAAAGAATAAAGTGTTTCCCACTCTATGTGATATGCCTAGTAATCTTCACGCATGCCATGACAAGCTCAACATGAATACTGCTAGAGTGCCTCCTACTTTGAAATATGACAAGTCGATAAAGGGAAAGCGAAGGAACTTGCGAGGGGTGTCCTGGCTTCGAACCCAGGTGACTGTTGATCCAAAAAAGCAAAAAACGCAATGGACTTGACGCAGCAGATTGCGCCGTTGCTTGACCGCCACATGGTTCTACCGATGCTGGACTTTCTGATGAAGAAGGAGGTGAACTGGGATTGTGACTGACGGTGTACTTCGGGGTGTTGACAACCTTGCACAGCTGTACCCTGAATCAGACCTTCTCCACGCCAAGTACGAGCTACTGAAAGGGACCAATATGATTGACTTTGCCAATTCTGTCCACCAGCAGCTGACAAAGAGCGATGAGACATCTGCCGGTGAGACCTGAGGTGTTGACGATGTCATCATATCCTCATCCTCACATGACATCAGAATTCGAAATGAAGCGACCAGCTGTGCTTTCCGAGTACGAAGCGCGCGAGAGTGCGAGCGCCAAAGTGATGACCTGTCTCGCTGCTCCCATCGTGCGCGAGGCCGTCGCGAAAGCCGACAAAACGGCCCTACGCCAACTTCTCAAATCTCGCTTCGATTTCGACGACGCTTCTGCCGACGCGCTTTTCGAGTTTGCACAATGCGAGTTTGCAGTCGGCTCCTACGAGGGTGCAGCTGACATGCTCTTTCACTACCGCATTGTGGTACGCATTCTGGTCTGTTCTGAGGCGGGAATGCTTATGAGTTATGAGTTGGAAAAGGATCGGAAGGGACTGCATCGGGGAGGAAGTCGGGGCTAATGCGGGAGACAGAAATGCTCACATACCAAACAATACATAGAGCACCAACGCCGAAAAAAGCCTTAAAGCACTCTGGGGAAAACTAGCCTGCGAAATCCTCCTTCAAAAATGGGACACGGCCCTCGACGACCTTCTCACTCTCAAAGACGCGATCGACGCCCCCGCCGTAACCTCCACATCTTCGCCCACCAACAACACGGCCCAGCTCGTCGCCCGCACCTACTTCATCGCCTGGAGTCTCTTTGTCTTCTTCAACCACCCAAAAGGCCGCGACGCCCTCGTCGACACGCTGACCCAGCCCGCTTACATAAGCGCAATCCAGACCACCTGTCCATGGGCTCTTCGCTACCTCACTGCCTGTATCGTGACCACCAAGAACCGCCGTAAACCGCAGCTTCTCAAGGAGCTCACACGCCTTGTGGCCAGCGAGCGCGAGCTGCGCCCGCTCACAGACCCGCTGCTCGAATTTATCCACACGCTCTACACGAGCTACAATTTCAGTGAGGCGCACAAGAGTCTCGCGCTGGCGCGCCCCGTGCTTGCGGGAGACTTCTTCCTCGAGTCAATGGGTGAGGAGTTTTGCGAAACGGCCCGGACTATGGTCTTTGAGACCTACGTTAAGGTGTACCGGGAGATTGACATTGGTGTCCTCAGTGCGACGCTTGGCTTGAGTCGTGAGGAAGGCGAGAAGTGGGTCGTCGACCTGGTGCGTGGGGTCAAGATGGATGCCAAGATTGATAGCGAGAATGTAAGTTTACTTCGCTTCTCTCGTTTATCGGTGTGGGAGGGATTTCCTGACATGCTCGAACCCAAAAAAAAAATACACACCCCCAGAA
>MU615041.1:0-20637 GCA_025201725.1 Chytriomyces sp. MP71 | reverse complement strand
CATACCTCAACTCTAGCTTTTGTTGAAGGTGGAGTCTGGACTACAACAAAACTCAGTATTGATGGTGTAGCGTGCTCAATGAGCTCAGCATGCAAGTAATATTCCACGGCCGTTTCAAAAGGCAAGTTGTACACTGTATATCCACGAGTCCTTGCAGACGGTGGAAGAAGGTTTGCAGTTCGAACGGCTGTTTTTACGATTGGAGCGTGTTTTGCAGGTGGTTCGGGCAGGGCGAGCTGGAAAGGTATGTTGATAGTTTGGGCTGTCATTGGGGAGTCAGGCATGCGCCCGTTCAGAGCAGGAATGGTGCAAGTGCAGCTGTTCACCTGAGATTACTTCGTTGCTGAGCAGAACCTCTGTGACGGAAACTAGTGTTTTTGAGGCGGAGACACGCTCGCCGTGTTCGTTCGAATAGCTGAGGCGATGGACGCCTGTGAACGTGACCGAGAGTGCTGCGATCGACAGCGACGCAGCCCTGGTTTCGATGGACACCATCCCTCTTCGTGCAGCGAGTGTGCGACAGTGAGCTGGATGCACGCGGAGGGTGAACGGATTACCGCAGGAAGGTCTCCTCCAGGCCATAGTATCCGTACACGAAGGGCGAGTTGCCAATCTGAGTGTCTGGGAAGATGGTCAGCGCAAGGCCGTCAAGGCTCCAACCACCCCGGAGCCCAGGTACCCTGTGAGTACCCCATGGCGCACACGCACCCTCGTCTGCATCAGGCAATGGATGTATTGACAATGTTGTCGCGGTCATTATTGTTGAAACTCTATTGTTCGTAAAGGTGTGCGAATGCCACTGTCACAAAACCTAGAATAAATGACAGTAGTTCTTATTGGAAAGAAGAGACGAATTACAACGTTGAAACAAACTCGACAATGGCTGAAAATGTCTCGTCCACAGCCTCATTCTGAACATAATGTCCAACGCCTTCAACCAACTTCTTCGTCACTGACACACCTGCACGCTTCCCAATATCCTCAGCAACAAAATCCAGCTCCGCGGCAGGATCTTTAAAATCTGGATCCTTGCTTCCCATCAGAAGCAACACGGCTGCCTTGAGTTGCGGAATCTTTGCCCAAGAGGGCTCCTTGCTCGCGCGAATCATGGCTCCTATGATGCTCGCGTGGTCGCAGTTGGAGAGCATTTTAGCCTTGACAGCGGCGCAGTAAATGTCCATGTCTGGAGGCGGGCGCGCAAAGAAACTCTTGAACGAACTTAGCCAGACGGGTTGTCCCCATAAATGATTGAAGAGGAGCGGTGTCAGAGGACGGAAATACGCGTCTGACGTGAATGACGCGTGCCGTCAATTTGGGAAGCTTTAAAGGTGGAACAGCGTAGGTGCTTACCGGCTGGCATGTCGCGAAAAAATCCACCGAGCGTGACAACGCCCGCGACCACGTCGGAATGGTCCGCTGCAAACTCCACCGCCACGGCCGCGCTCAACGAGTTTCCAACAAGGACGACTCCAGTTTTCACACCCACATGAGCCAACACGGCTTCGACGTCGCGCACGCAGTCTTCAATCGTGAAACTGGCAAACTTCGTTCCACTGTCGCCGACGCCGCGCAAGTCTTGGCAAATCACGCGGTATCCCTGAGCGGCGAGTTTCGGGGCGAGAAATCGAAAGCTGTGGCGGAAATCGCCGATCCCGGGAAGACAATAGAATGACACTTTTCCGGCGAGGGGCGGGGTGGTGGTCGCGCTGTCCTCGTACGCGATGTGTGAGCCTTCGACGGTGAGGGTTGCAAATGGTTGTCCGAAGACGGATGGCAGGTCGACTGTGGCCATAGTTAGCTTCAAATAATGTTTTTGTTTGTGCGAGTTTGGGAAAAGGAGGCGGGGCCATTGTTTCCTTTTGAATGGGAGAATTTGTCATGGCGACCCACGTTTCAAGGACACCCTGATCAGTCAGGGGTTTAGCGTTCCAGCCACGTGGTTCCGAATTCTGCGCTTCCATCGCAATGGGGTTAACACACAATAAAACACAAAGTTTAGACAACTTGACTGACGAATGGAACAAAGCAGATTATTTCTTGAGAGTTTTTACATACATCGCCTTCACTCCCATCTTTTCCAGCACACTCTCCGTCACGTTTTTATCCACCAGAACCTCAGTGATCCCAAACACGTCCTCCAACCTACCCAAAACGTTTCTTACGGGCAACTCTACGACCGGATTCGGCTTGGTAGGTCCCCTTTCCACCGATAGCGTTGGCGCCATCTTGAATTGATTCTTGAGACACACCTCCGCCGTCTTGCTCGTCCCCGCGAGCGTACTCAGCGAGATGCTCGGCGGCTGGGAGATATTGTGGATGGATGCCTGGATCTTAAGGCTTTCGGGATTCGTTGGCATCTTGGGCTGAAAAATAGTTAGTTGAGCCTGATTATCATGCTTGGAGTTGTTGACAAGGCGGCGGTTACGAGCGTCAAGGATTCTGGCAGAGGCGAAAGGAAATTGGGTGATGACGGGCTCCGGAGGAGCTTGGCATTTTCTCAATTCTGTGGAAGTAGCCCCATCCGATTCATTGATGGTCTGGCTGTCCAAGAACTCGGGCAAGAGTGGTTGCGACGGGCTTGTACAGTGTTGAAAGATATTACGTTCTGCTGGCGGAGCAATAATTGCATGCTTTGTTGCGGCAGTTACTGGAGTGGCTTTGTCAAAAGACCCCAGCACTTCCTCTGCGAGCTGCTGCACTTTGGCGTTTTGTAAGGCCAGAACATCGCGAATTCCCAAAATGGTTGCGGAATCACCGAAGGAAACAAATGTATCCTCTTTATAGTGTCTATAAGTCTTCGTTTCAGCTTGTAGAGGCTCAGTTTTTAATGACGAAGGCTCAGGTGGGCTGTTACGTCGTGGGTCTGCTTCCAAACGACCCTCATCCTTTGCCTTCCAAAGTGCTGCCACTTCAAGTGGCACACGAGGAATTGATCGTCCACTCGCGCGACGGACCAAGGCTGCTGACATGCCGCGTTGCAGAACATCCTCGCTATCGATTCGGACAAACTTGGATGCTGGCCTGTCCAGACGCTTGCGTTCGTGAATCTGATAAGCAGATTGGGTTGAACCCTTCATACGTGTAGTAATTGGAGCTGAGGGCGCAATGGAAGGTCCCGGCGCTGGTTTGGACAGTTTGACTGCTGTTTGGTGAATGTGCAACTTCATTGTTTCTAGTTTACGCGCCAGGTTGTCTAAAATGCTGTCCTCGTCTTCCTCCACAAACTGGAGAGCATCAGCATGGTCCGACTTAGTCGCTACGATTGATGCAAGGCGCGTCGGATACTTTGAATCCAACACTTCTCCTCCAATTGTATCCGGAATCGGGCGAAAATCAACCCGCGATGTCATGAAGTTGATAGGTACGTCCCCCGTTCCTCCCGCAGCCACGGCAAGGCTCCTCCTCCCTTTCCCAGTCCTCTTCATCCGTTCCTCCTTTTCCTTTCCCTGTCGCGCAGCTTCTTCTTCTTCTATTTTTTGCCTTACCTCCTCTTCAGCGGCCTCCAACTTTCTCCGTCTCTCCGCCTCTACGAGCCGGTCCACACCTCCAACTACCCCGCCGTCCGCAAAGATCCCGTCCGTCTTGAGCCGTGCGGCCATATAGTGCTGCATCTCTTGTAGCTGTCGCGTGACGACCTCGGCGCGCGTTTGTTCTTGCTCGAGGGCCGTGGCCGAGAGGAGACGCGCTGTCTCGGACTCGGCTCGCGCGGCGGTGCGGTTGGTGAGGACGCGAGACTGCGACTCTGCTTTGGTTTCAGGTAAAATGGAGTACTCGGGAAGCGGTGTTTCGAGAGCACTAGTGGTTGACGCGTTGCTTTTGGCGCTTTGGGTGCGGCTCGGTTTGGGGGCCGAACGATTGTCGCTAGTGAGGAGGATGCGGTCGCCATCAGAGATTCGGCGCGATGTGGGCCTTTCGGAGGTAATGGATAAGTCTTGCTTGCTTATGGTTTTGGCTGGGATGCTCTTGTACTTTTTGTTGACGGGGATCTCCAGGACGCGGGGTTTTGGAACACGTACGGGGGTTGATCCGAAAAGAGTTGAGTCGGATGATGTGCGCGAGAGGTAGCGTGGATTTCGGAAGTCCTCAGCTGCTGGGGCAGCGGCGGCAGTGGCTGGGTTCATGTTGCAGCTCGCAAAGGGATAATTGAGAATTGTCAGCTTTCCGTTTCTACTTCAGAACCAGCGAACAGTCTCGTGGAACTCGTGGACATCGATAAGATGGGCCGCGTCAAAATGAGCAAGCCATATGCCATCGCCGCCTCAAATCGAGTGATTAAATCCAAGCGGCTCAATTGGAACCAAACGTATCACAACCCTAAGCTCTCGTTTATCTCTTCAAGATTAAGACAGAGTCTCTACACCCGCCCGCGTGCTCCAAGCGCCGCATTCTGATCGTTGTTTCCACCATCACCGTGATCGCTGCTGCTGCAACAGGCATTGCGATCGATGTCACCCGAACCTCGATCACCTCCTCCGCCCAACAATCCACCACAAGCTCCATCCCCACGTCGCCAACAGGTCCCAGCCCCACGGTCCCAGCCGCTCGCACTAGCACCTTCACGTATCGCCCCTCTCCAACGCCCGGACTAATTGGATACTGGGCAAACGGGCGAACCGAGACCATGCCACAAAACACAATTGACCTCCTCAACCTCACGGGCTACTCCGCCGTCGTGTATTCGTTTGCCTTTCCCACCTCCGAAGGCAGCCTCATACCCTCCTGGACCTACACCCGCGAACTCGGGGGCGCTCTGGTCAAAAACGACTCGGCGACTCTGGACGCGCTCTGGATGCCGCATTTCGTGGCGACGCGAGATAAGTATCCCGGTCTAAGGGCCATTGTTTCTATTGGGGGATGGACGGGGAGCCTGAATTTCAGCGCGGTTGCGGCGAGCCCGAATCTTTCGCAGACGTTTGCCAAAAAATTTGCGTGCTTTCTTGAACATGAATGGATTGGACGGGGTGACATTGACGTGAGTTTTACCTCCGCCCGCAATTTCACGCCAACGCGCTGAGACATTCATTGCAGTGGGAATATCCAGGTACAGGCGGAATCGAATGCCTTCGCGGCCTTCTTGAAGATGCGGCCAACTTTGTATCTTTGCTACATGTCCTGCGCGCCGAGCTTGGCCCAGATCGACACCTTAGCATCGCGGTGAACGCGTACGCGGCCAAGTATAGCGTCAACGAGTCCAGTTAGGTTTCTGCGTACGCGGAAAGCGTGAATTACGTGGGCGTCATGACCTACGACCTGGCCGGGTCTTGGAGCGCAACGGCGACTTTAACGCCCCGCTACGATCGCCAAATGCTGCCAAGGGGGATTCAGTGAATCCAACGGCGCTGGTATTACGATTGAAGTCGCGGCGAGGGGATGGTTGGCGGCGGGGATACCAGCGGCAAGGATTGTGGCTGGGTTGCCCTTTTACGGCCGTTCGATGGTGGTGGTAGGGAAAGGGACCAACAACGGAATCTTTGAAGCATGCGCTGGAGGGAAAGTGATACTGGAGTCTCGTGCCCCCCAGTGTATGGTGATTTATTGGACGTAGTACCAGGTTGTGACACGTGTGGCACGTGCGGAGTGTTGTCCGCGCAGTGGATGTATTATAGCCTGAGGGGGGCGTATGGACAGCAGGAGCAAGCACCGTTGTTTGGTGGTGGCGATGCGGTGGCTGCAAATTGGACCAAGGCGTACTTTTGATTTTGCTGCTAGCGCCACGCTGTTTGCGGGTAGTTAGCGGAACTATAGCAATTACGCGATTGCATATGACGATATACGGTCTATTTTCAGTCCAAGTCTGTGTGGGCCAAGAGTAGTCGGCTGGGTGGAATCATGGCTTGGGAGTTGAGTCGTGATTTTGAAGCAGGGCTTTCGCGGGCAGCTGTGGCAGGATGGACGAGTACATGACATGTTTGAAATCAATCCTTCTATGCTTGGATATTGAAAGCCGTAGTTTATTGTACGTCTTAAGCTATTCTGCCTTCTTGTTGTTGGCGCCTGGAGCCAGCTTTGCTAAATGAAATGTCGCAACGCAGGAGAGCACCGCCAAGCCACCGCAGATGCCGACCATCGCCGCCGCGTGCTGCGTGTCTCGAATGGGTCGCGTAAGCTGCACAAACACGGCGGCGACCCACATGAGCACCTGACTGTGCACAACGGCACGTGCCAGGGGCCTCTGCGGACTCTTTTCGCGTAACGCATACAGCGACAGAGACGCATTGAGCACATGGGCGGCCCCTACGGTGGCAGCAGCGTAACGAAGAAGATCTGCGGATTCCGGGCCGGCGCCTGCAATAAGGCTGGCCACGCCAGCACTTGGGAGGAAGAGGTGCGAGAGCGTGATGGCGCTGCTCACAAGGAGGTTTGCGGTGAGACCGAGACGGGCAGCGAGCGGCATTTCTCGGTGCGGTGGCGTTGGATCAGTCAGCTTTTTTTCTGCAGCCGCACCCGTTCAATCACTTCTTTCTGCACTCACTCTGCGACGCAGCCGCGGAAACAGGGGCATCCGAGAGTAAGAAGCCGCCCTGCCCTCCGTCGCGCCACCAACGTCACTCGAGACGTGTCAGGCCGCAAAAGGATAGGACTCGTCTTCTTCGCTCGCTGGTGCTGGCTCACTTGGCAGCGAGAGGGGGCACGGAGAGGGACAGCGGCAGCGCTGCATTGCGTCTTCCTCTCAATTTTTTGCACTGGACACAATTTTCGTTTCTCCCTGGTCCAAGCGTGGAAGCGATGGACAGCACTGGAGGGCGACCAACGTCGGGATGCGCGCAGGCGAGTGAGGGAGGGAGTGTTGGAGGGAGTATGGGAGGGAGTGTGGGAGGGAGCGGCGGAGGGAGTGGCAGCGGCGGTGCGCGCAGCCGCAGCACGCGGGCGTGCGACAGTTAAGCCCTCGACACGCGGTGGCGCGCTCGCCGCCCTGACTGACCGCAACAAACCCATTTCGATAACGATGCTCAGCGTGCAAGCGGAAGCGACAAAAGTGCTGTGGCTCGAACCCGTGTTCCGGCTGCCAAAGCGCAAGACTCGAGTGCAGTTGAGTCGGCTTCACCCTCGCAGCCCCTCTGAGCATCTCTCTCCTCCTCTCTTCCAGCTTACTCGGTGCCGCAGCGCAAGCGCGGCCCAAAGCGTGAGGAGAACAAGACAGAGCCAACCACGACAGTCGCCCTTGCTCACCCTCCATCCACAACGGATCATCTGCATGAGAGGTTATCTATCCCTATATATCCATTCCACTAATCTTTTAACAGAATAAGAAACATGGAATCCATCCTGTCGTCGCTGCTGCGTGCCACCCCGCTCGCCCCAGCACCAGCTCAGTCAACTTCATCCACCGACGTAAAGGGAAAACAGATTGAATGGAGTCTCGAATCGGACGACGAAGAAGACGAAGATTTCGATGACGGCGATGCGGGTTCGTCTCGCTCAACAAAACGGGCTCGCATCTCTGAGGTTATCGAAGAGGAAACTGCAGCTGCGGATCCTCAGCAAAGTGCAACTCCGAATCCAGACATTTCTGCCCTAATTCATGCCCTCAATGCTTCAAAGACTCCCGAAGCCATGCGCGTCACCATGGATATGATGAACCAACTGCGATTCTTTTCTACTACCAATTCTGCAACCAACAATGCGGGATCCTCATCGACTGCGAACGTCGCATTAAGTACCGTATCCCCTACGAACCCGCGAAAATCTCGCGACAAGCACGACAAGGGCTTTCGTGGCATCGCCCTCTCCCTCCAACGCAAAATGCGACGCCTCCAAATCCCCGCACCACCTGGACAAATAGCCCCGAAAACACCCGCATCCCCCTTGACTGAATTCCTAGTCTCAAGTCCCCCGAACTCGTCCTCGATCTCGGCGCCTGCGCCCACACAACAAGCCCCCACATCCATCGTCGAAGACCTCGCTAGCGACGCCATTCTTTTCTTTGGCAGCACGAGCACAACCACCTCCAGCGCGTGGCGCCAGAGCCCGCGCTTCCAAGGAGGCATCATGAACATTAGCCTCAGCTTTGAGGCCAATCCACCCAGTGCGCGCGTCCTGGACGGTGACTACAGCCCGCCCTGCGCGCCGGAGCTCGTCCTGCACCTCGTGGGACTCTATTTCGCGCACGTGCATCCCTATTTCCCCATGGTGCACAAGGTGCGCTTTTTTGAACAGTTGCGCGAGAAACGGACAGATGTGAGTGTGGGACCTCCTTATCGGCAATAATTTACAGAGTATTTCTTAATCGCCATCTTATCTTGTTCATTTGGATCTAGCACTTCAACCTCCTTGTCAACAGCATGTGCGCCCTCATGTCACAACAGTGCCGCGACTTGACGGCATGGGGAGTTGCGAACCCCGTCGAGCTTCATATGGCCTTCTTTGAGCGTGCTCGTGTGCTGCTCGGCCATCAGTTTGATTGGCCACACATCAATAACGTGCAGGCGCTCTTGCTGCTCTGCATGGTGGGCCAGGGAACGAACATCAACGCGACGAGTTATCATTACATTGGTACGTGCGCCTGTGTATTGGGTTTTTCGGACATGTTGAATTTCTTATCATGCTGGACTAGGTATCGCGCATAGGTTGGCGGTTGAGTTGGGGATGCATCGGAATCTGGATAATCTGAAGCATGCTAGTTTGGACCCGGAATTGTTGGAGTGCATGCGGACAACGTGGTTCTGCTTGTACGTCCTGGACCGGTACACAAGCGTCGTGGAGGGTCGTCCAACAGCCATATCCGATGAAGGTGTGTTGAAACAATCCCCCCATTTTGAGAGAAACTAAAATATTAATATAGAATGGGACACACCCTTTCCTTCTTCCGACACCCCGGAAATCACACATCTTCGCCACCACGTTGGCCTCTGCGAGCTTCTTGGTCGCATCGGCAACTTTGTCAACCGCCCCAGCCGACCAGGAACTGCTCACCGTCCTCACATCTTTCCCCACCTCGCCTCAACTCCGCCCCCGGCCCGAGATGCACAGTGCGAGATCACCACGATGACGGCAAACCTCGCGGCCTGGCACGCTGCCTTACCCCCCACCCTCGCGGCGCGCCCACCCGAGGGCAGCGCCTGGAGTCTGCACCATCATCTACACGCCATGTTCCACACGGCCAGCGTGCTTCTGCGGCGACTCGACGTGTCGCGGTTTGACCAAACGTGCGCCCTGCACGCGTGTGAGATTGGCCGCGTGTTGCAGTGTCTCCCCCAGCATGGAGGGGTGGTCCGTGGCAGTTTTGTGTTTGTGTTGCCGCTGGTGGTCTATAGTGCTTTGACGGCGAGCACTCTCTTCTTGGACCTCGCACTTGCGGCCAAGCCCCTTGATCCGAAGCGGCGACGGACCAGCTCGTCTTCTGGGCGCGCCGCGGCAGCGCTCGCGGGGAAAGTTACACCGGATACGGCGCGCATGGCCGCGCGCGAGCTCAAAAAGAGTCTGGGCGCGTTCGAGCGACTCAAGACGACCTCACTCTTTGCCAACTATTACGGGCAGCTCATTGTGGAGGTTCTACGCAACGATGCGGTTGTGTTGCCAGAGGATGAAGAAGACGCGGAGGACGAGAGTCCGAGTCCCGCTGGGGCCGTCCAGACGCCCAGGGGGGCTACGACTGCAGGACTGTTTAGTTTCTTTGGGGGTGGTGATGGACAGGGGCAGTCGCAGCAGTATCAGCATACCGCGGGGGCTAGTCTCACAAGCCGCATTGCGAGCAGCATGGCGGCGGTTGTGGAGGGGGCGAAATGGAACGAGTTTCTGCATTTCAGCCCGAAACTTGGGCAGCAGACGATGGCACCAGCCACATCGTCTGCGACGGTAGGCTCTAGCAGCAGTTTTATGAGCGCGGCGAGCCAGATGGCTCCCGTGAGTTTCATGAACGCCGCTAGTCAGATGGCGCCCACCAGCCTGATCAACGCCGCCAGCCAAATGGCACCCACAAGCCTCATCAACGCCGCTAGCCAAATGGCCCCCGCGAGCCTTCTCAACGCAGCAAGCACCATGTGGGGCCGCTTTGCCGCGGGCCAGGTTATGGACCAGCAGCATCCGCCCCCGCCAGCACCCATGGTGGGCCACCTGGGCCCCACGAGCCCGCTTGGACGCAGCGTGCTTGCGGCAGAGGATGTGCAGGCCGGGATGCAAGAGGGGGAAGACGGGAGTCCTGGAGGAGGGCACCGGAGCCCGTATTTCAATGACATTTTTGCCGACCTGCTGCATGGAAGTCCTGAGAATTCGGGTGGAGTTGGTGGGGAGTGGCCAGAGATGTCGTTGAATGATTTGGAAAGGCGGCCCTCGGAGCCGCCTGAGGATTATGGACAGCACTTTCAGCAGTTTCAGTATGGAAGTTCGGGGATGAGGGGTTAGTTTCGGGGCTTGTTGATAGTTCTTGCTGCTGGCTGTGCCCATCTCTGTAACTTATGTCTTTTCATTTGCTGTAACTTTTTCGGTTGAGGTTGGCTGTAATTTCCCCACGATAGTATAAACAGTAACTGAACAAGGGGTCTTTTTCGTTCCCTTTCAACGAGATGCGGTCGGCCAGACATACACAACAAACTCATCAGCTGTGCCACCGCCAGCCAAATACACGGGAATCGCCTCATCCACCAGCCCAGCCCCTAGTTCGCCACTCTCCACCACAGCAACAACCTGCCGCGACATTTTCACTTTGGGTAGCCTGCTCGCCCCCGCTGCCAGCGGCACCACCAGGAAACGAAGACTCCGTTCCGACAAAGGCAGCACGCGAACATTCTGGAGTATTTTTGGCCCCGTGAAGACGAACGTTTCGCTCGGCTCTACAATCATATTCACTTCGAGAAGGGATGTGCTGGCGTTTTGGAGGCGGTATGTGAGGCAGAACGGGACACCTACACGCGCTTCGCCAGGGAGGTCTGCATGTTGTCAGAGTTAATCAGATATCCAGCAGTTGTACAACCAGATTCACACCGGTGTAAGCCCACACGTCAGGAAATGACAGGTCGAGTGCTGGAACTTTGATGAGGGATTGGCACCAACGATCTGTGTCCGCCCTAGAATTTTCCAAGTCAACGAAGATGACTGCAGCCCTGCAACGACCTTACCGTTTCCATTCAATCTTCAAAGCACCCAAAGACAATCCGCTCGTCGTCTCCAACGCGTCCGACGTCACATTCACGTGCAAAACGTAGTTTTGGCCATCCCCACTTTTCATATGTACAGGCGTGTCGTTTGCGCCAAAGCCAACTGCCTTGACGTCCGCCTTTGCGCTTCGACTCGTATCCACCATATTCAGGAACTGAGCACTTTGGATAACAACATCGCACGGCGCATGTGCGCGCACTGAACCTGTCACAGTCCACCCCGTCCTGCGTTCCAACTTAACCCCGGAGACAGCGGCGGAGAGCAAGCCGCCTTCCATCAACCAGCGGTTGCCTCCTTCTGCAGAGGAAAGACCACCAGTAGGCTGTTGTAGAAGTTCTTGGAAGAACATGGGGATCGCACGCGGTTGCGGCACAAACGAAGTCTCAAACGGTCTCACACAAGGAATTTTGATCGCCTCCAGCTTTTTGAAGCGGAATACGTTTTCGGTAGGCTTATCCTGAGCTGCTTCATCATCCTGATCTGTCTTCTCGTGCAATTGATGTGTGTTGAAGTTGACAGTGACATGGAAGGTCCGGTCGGTCGCTTGCTTTAATGCCCTGATGTACACTTGCACACCAGCCTTTGATTTTGCTTGAATTGTGCCGATGCTGATACCACTGATGCCGTGAGCTATAACGGGGCTCGTTGATGACGGATTTGTGGCAGGTATTTTGTTGTCTGAAGTTTGGGAAATGCCACCTTCTTCAAACAGGTTGATGCTGGCACTTGATGACCCTGAAGAACCCATGGGAGTACCTTCAGCTCCAATCGTAAGCAAATATGTAGCATCTTGTGAGATATAGCTGGTTTTATCTGAGAGCACAGTAAGGTTCAGGGGTTCATTCCGAAGTTACACGTACCAAACGCGTCTATAGACATGGAGTTCTTGAAATCCACGTCAATATTGCCCTCAATTTCATCGTCTTCATTATTCATGATTTCAACTGTGACGAGATGGACTTCATCCAACAGAATCGGAGGATTGTGAACCAACGAGACAGCTATCTTGGGCTGACGTTCCATAACGCGGACGGTTGATAACTCTCCGTGTCCGTCCAGGCTAGCAAACCTTGGTTTTGGCTCTAAGCGCCTGATTAATAATACCTCGCAATTCGAGTTAAAAGACAAACCATTTAAGAGCCACTTTCGTCGCAAGCCATTATCCTCTTGCCGCTCCCCAATCTTATAGTTCAAACACAGCTCCCCTTCCTCATAATCAAGGTACGCTAGCACGGCTGCAATCTTCAAATCTTCGCTCGCCAGGGGTAAAATCTGACCCTCAAACACAGTCTTGATACCAGGAAGAATTTGAAGGTCGGCCTTAGACGAGTAAATGCGCTTATCTTTGTTTCCTTCCAGAACTGGCGTCCCACTAGCCTTAGCATCATGGTCCACCTCACGCGTGGCTTTCGTACAATCCACAAAACGCAACTTGCCGTCGCCTTGCTGTCCAGCAAATCCAGAATCAACCCAAATATTGTCCATTCGACCATTTGAGAAGCACACGCGCACTCGGCTCAAACGAAACGCGTCAGGAACTCCAGCGCCGCCTGTTCCGCCACCAAACGTCACTTGAAAATGAACAGGATCGCGCACGTACGCATGAGCTTTCAAAAACTGCACCCCACATACCAAAAAGGCATTCATCCTGTCCATATCTATATTAACAGACAGTTTGTCGACAACCACCAAGCCTCTGCGGGGACCTCCTTTCAGGACAGCCACAAGCTCCTCCCAAATTGCCCTTCTCGCACTTTCTTCCGGCGTTATGTGCGCGCTCGTCATCTCTACCAGGCACTCCACCACGTGGTTCCATCGCCCTAAACGCTTCGCACAAGCCACACTAAGGGCAAGCAAGGTGCCTAATACACTGGGCCAGTTCTCTTTGCGATATGTTTTGCTAATGCGCTCGAAGAAGCGCAGCGCCATGTCGCATTTGCCACTACTCTCGTATACGCGTGCGATTTCGGCCGCGAGGAAGAGGGTCATTCGGCCGGACTTGTGACGTTTGAACTGCTCGTAGGATTTGGTGAGAAGCTCGATGGTCAAGGTGGCGTGGTCAATGGTACGCTCTGCGCTGAGGGATTGCAGCTCTTGTTGAACATGTGGGGTGTCCTCTATGCAAACTTTCAGTTCGAGGAAACGCAAATTGAATACTTACCAAAGGTGGGAGACATTCTCGCGAGTTCGTCTAAAAGTTTGAATCTGCTCCATCGCTCTTCAGCGCATCCAGCCGCGAGGTAGTAATAATGGCCAGCATGCTGAACCACTTGGCTTGTTACTGTAACGTTAGCGGAGTTAAGTCCCCCATCATTGCTGGTTATGACGGCTCCTGTCTGCGCCGTAGGTGGATAGGGAACTTTGAGTCCGACTTTTGAGACAGCGATTTCGATCAATTCTCCAAAAATGCGGCATCTGTATTTTATGTATGAGTGAAGAATTCAGATTAAGGCCATGAAAACACTCAACTGTTTTGAAACCCAAGCCCAGTACTCGAACGATCCATTGCCAGGCACAACCGCGGCTAAATTCCTTAGTCCAGGAACAGAAAGTGCAGCTGATGATCCGCTCAGCTCTCCTGCGAATTCTGGTAGGCATTTGAAGTTTGTCAAGTGACGCTGGTGCTGTTGCAATGCTGGAAGGGGTGAGTCTGAATACAAAGATAATTTGCACATTTTGATGCTGATGGAATCGACCAGAACTCGTGCTTCAAGCCATCGAGGTGAGTATGGAGTCAGGGAATCGCCGCCAGTTGCACCCGAAAATCCACCTACTCCCAATGAACTATGAAACATATCAATCAGAGTTTGATAGGCGTCTTCATAATGTCTAAGTTAGGAAAAACAATGTTACACGAAACTTCCTAGTCCCGAATTCAAACCTTGACGCCGTTTCTAAGTCCTGCCTGAACTCCGCAAACACGCCCATCTTGAAATCATATCGAGCACTCCAGCCCATCGGATGCAAATTCTTAGCGGGTAGAATATCATCAATATCGATGAGATTAGGGTGCGAAACGAGAGGGGTCGTAATTGTTTGGGGCCTTGATGATAGAGGCGGTAGCTTTGCCTTCTTCTTTTTGATTCTGCGACCATGCTCTCGGTAATAGTTGACTGCGTTTTCAAATAAGTGGCGTTGGAGTCTGTGTGAAAAGCAGTTTCATGGCCATGCATTCGAAAAAAACGTCATAGTTGCAAACCCGTGGACGAAATCTGTGGCCTCGTTCGGCATGCCAGTGAGAGGTGGCATCACGAAAAGGGAGTTTTTCGAGTCAAGACTGCAGGATCGACGGATCGCTACAATACGCTCCTCCAAAGCCGGATTACCTGACTCATAAACATTAGCGCCATTGAGGCACGATAAAGAGTAAAACAAGCAGACCTGCGGGGTTGGCAAACAAGATCAACACGAGGGCGAATTTGATGCCACGCTCTTGAGCGACGCGACTTGATTCGTAGTTCAGCACATGATAAACACATGCAAGCATTGTACTTACCGAAGTTCGTTTGCCTCAAGGCATAGTGCATGGTCGGAGTCCGATCGTGGGTTGTCGTTGAGGCGGGCGAACAACACGGTAACACATGGCAGTAACTCGCGGTGTCGTTTTAGCCAAACGGGAGCCATGATTCCGTCCGGAAATAGGGGAGAAGACGGGTTACGCGGCGACAATGACGCACCGCCTTTTGTAGTTGGAAGCAACGGATTCTACCTCCGCCTTGTTATGAAAGGCGCCAGAAAAACGAATCATGTAAATAACACGCACTTTTGGAACGTGAATCATGCGAAAGAATGCGCTGCCGCGTGATGAGGTACCCGCACTGGTACCAGGGGCTTGAGGGTCAAACAGAGACGCCGAGTTGTGTGCAAACAGCGCATCCGAGAGCTGCTGTTCTGCGCTCGTTGAAGCTGTGTTGGCTACAGACTCTTGCGAGGCTGGCGGCAGCCCAGCGACACCCATCAGCGGCGTGTGCTGCAATATGTACTCAGAGGGATACGATTTCATCAAGGTTTTTATTCCAGAAACCAGTCAAAGCACTTGCATCAGCTGCGCCCTCCGTTCTTCCGCGATGTCGTCCATTCGTTTTCTCACGTCTTCAAATTCGTGCAGAATCTCGTCAAAAGCTGCTCGGCGCAAAAGGTACAGCCGTCCAGCGGTCGCAGCCTGAATCGTTGCAGCCCTGGGTGCATCTCCAAGTAATGCAAGCTCTGTATGGAGAATATTGAAAACTAGTTCTAAACTTTGCCAGTATATACCTCCAAAAAAGGTTCCTTCGCCGAGCGTCCCAACCACCTTATCATTCAACAGCACTCTGAACTTTCCATTTGCTACAAAGTATATTTCGTGTCCAATGTCTCCTTGACAAACAATTAACTCATTTTTCTTGCAAAGCCTCGTTTGCAAGGCAGCTGCGACGCTTTCTTCAAACAAACTATCACGCCCGTCCAGCACTTCGCGTCTAAGGAAAGGAACTTTTTTGATCAAGTTATGAAGATTGGCTTTTGCGTAAGCCTAAAAATATCGAAGAATGGGTGCCAGTCGGGTTACTTGGAAGGGTTTGTACTTTACCTGTCGTTTTGCAGTACTCCCAAGCCCTGGTAGCTTCGCAGCGCGTCCGTTGCTCAGCAATTCATCCAGCTCGGCAAGATTTTCATCACGCACAGTCCCAAACAGCTTATCCTTCGGAATCGATTTTACCTTTCCATACTCACCAACGCGCAAATGGCCAATGGTAGAATCTCTTGTGGTCAGATCCTCGCCATACACAATCCTGCCGACCCCGAGTTCTTCAATCGCTCTCTTGTTTGTCACATCACATGTATCCTCACTGTTCTCCCCTGCTTGCATCCCACCCGCCAGCATTTCCGCTGCATCAATTGCAAACCGCATAGGGTTGCGCAGACAGCGCCGAGCGCGTCGATAGCTGTGGTACTCTAGTCCACTCTGTGCCATTGCCCACCATAGGATCTCAAAAAGCTTAATTAAGATCGCGACGATGCTGCTGGCGGTGCTGAGCCACACAGCAATGTCTGGAATTACCAGACGGCCGCTGCCTGCGTAGCCGAGGTAGTTACAAGGGACGTAAAGGCCTTGTTGATATTGCATAATTGCAAAGTGAGAGGCGATGCCAATTCCTGTAAATCCAAAGTAGCGTTATGGGACAAAACCCGAAAGAAATCCACCAAACAAGGCACACCTGTGGAGATTCCTCGATATGTGGTTTCGGTGTGATAGAAACCGTCTGGAAGGGTCCCCTCGCTAAGAATGTTACAAAAAGTAGCTCCTTGTGAGGGAAAGTATGTCGCATTTCTAAACAAGCTCATGATACTTTCAGTCATCAGAGGCAGGATACCAAATTTGTCGTCGTAGTGCTTGAAGACATTGTGTGCTTGGTCAGTGTATTGTTGTATAGAAGTTGGATATTTTGCTTTGAATGAACCGTCCAAGCTGTTGACGCTTTGCATTTGACCGTTGGTCACCTGCCACCAATTTGATTTAACCCTCAGGATATTTAGTTCAAGAAGACGAATCACCATCTGCCATTGATCCACAACGAATTGGAATGACACCGCACCATAACCCACAGTGACCAGCGATGAGCATGTCTGAACCACGGAGACAGGTACAGAGCTGTTTGAGATATCGTCCCAAACACTGCTCGGCGGAAATGTCGTCTCAATCTCAAGAAACAAGCTACGGGAGTCATGCTCAATGACGTGACTCTTTACACTCGTTCCCAAGCCATTGTCGATGTCAGGACGGTAGATACCGTTGTCACACAGCACTTGAATTACGTAAACAGGCCCCTCACTCTGAATTTGAAAGCTGTTCAATGGATTTGAAACAGGCCAGCCTGCCCAGCCTCCCACAAGGCCATCCGCCATTGGAAGACCATAATTGTAAACCTCTGCATAGTCCACGTCGCCTTGCAGATACTGTGTTGGGTCGATACCGGGTGGCAATGTAGAATTGACGTAAGCGGGAGGCTGACACTCGCCGACGTGGATCAGCGACAATTCCTTCTCCCAAGAAAAGGAAATGCTGCTCCCAACAACAATAGCATCTGCAACGAACTCGATCATGGAGCTTGTGAAGATAATTTTATAGGCTGGCATTGAGGGGCCATCGATCCAGTAATCTCCTAACTGCTGGATGTTGATGCGTCCGCGGATCAAGTCACCTGCGGTGATGGAAGTCTTGATAATTGTGGAGAGTTTGTGGGAAGCCCAATGAGCTATGAGCGTGCAGACAATCACAAATATTTGCCTGTTACAAAAAATTGAAGGACCCTTTCCTTTTCAAGCTAACACATACATAAAGTTGTATACCCAGATTCCTGGCATTACGATTGAAAGCGTTAAAATAAACAGGACCACCAGCATTGTGTGAATGAAGAGCATGATCGCAAGATAAATGATGATTTGCGTGCGATCATTGGATAAGAATAAAATGAACTTGGCGAACCACACTGATTCCATCATTTCAGTTTGCCGCTCCAATAGCCACTGAACAATTGGGTGCTGCTTCACTCCCCCCAGCGAGGACGAGTCATCCAATGCTTCTTTTTCTTGCTGCTGCGTTTGAGTACTCAAGCGGTTGTGCGAGGGAGTCAAGGAGTTCATGGAATGAGAAGCTCGTTTCCGCAACGAGACATAACTTTCTGCTTGACCCGTTTGACTGGGTCTATTGCGTGCTGTTGGCCTTTGAAATTCAGAAAGAGAAACATGGGAAGGGTCAGGATGTAAACTTGGCTGCAATTGTGGATTCTTATGCTGCGTTGTAACTAACGAGGATTTTGTCAGTGTCGCATATTTATCCGTAGTCGCGATCGCAATTCGTTCAAAAGGGAAGTCAAACGCAGGATAATTCGGGCCGGGTGAAAATTCAGACGAAGCATATGATGTTTCTTTTGGTTTTACAGGTGCAGACTTTCGTCTCATTTCAACCCATGTTGAAACGCTTGCTGTTTGATCCGTGGTTGACGACTCGTCAAATCCACTTGCAGCAACTAAATCTGGCGAGTGAGTCACGGATACCTTGAGGGGCGGTTTTACAATAACATTCTCGTTGAAATGGTGTTTTAGCATCGACGGGGATCGACCTGGCATTCGACTTTGGGTGCTGACCTTGTTGTCATCGTGGATAAATGATACGGCGCTTTTCCCGCGTTTGTCGCTTTTTGATCTCGTTGGTACGGTGGTTAAGGTGCCAGAATCCATCCTACCCTCCTTCAGACACTGATCTCCAGGTGCAATTGTCACCAAATTATGAAGTGCAGATCTTTTCAATTATATCATTCATTCCAGCCAAAGGCCTACATTATCAAATATGAACATGTTTGTGATAGACTAGTGTCGTGTTTAGAACCTTGCTTGCATTCCTACCACCACACACAGAAATTCCCCCTTCTCTACTCCACCTGCGGAAAATTCACCGATGCTACTGTAAAGAAAGCATTAAGACAGTCTCATCATGCAGAGAGTTGTGAATCGCTCAGGCACAGCATGTCATTGGCACTTAAGTAACGCCAGCCTACTCAATGGGGAAACAAGGTAAGGACAAAAATCGAATAAAGCAGTCTGCAAGAAACTCAATCACAAGTCCGTCCGCAAATTTCACTTGCAGGTTTTTGGATAAGGAAGAATCGCAACGGAGATATAGCGAACTCCAGGATTCCCGAAATATCCTCTATTCCGCGAAAGAAACAAAAATTTTTGTCTCGTTATTGGGTAGTGACCAAGAGGACGAGGATAAACTGGATTACGTTGAGCTTGTGGCAGGAGACTGATCGTGAACCTGAAGCGACCCGTCCTCGAGGGCAGCAGCGTGACATAACCGGGACCACATTTACAAAACGATGGCACAAAAAGCGTGCATATCAATCGAGAAGGGCGATTTCGCGTGGACTCGAACTCAATCTTGAATTTCATCGTGACTGACAACCGAACGCGAATCTGGTCATCGCATCTATTATCTTTCTGAACAGCCACTTTTAACAGTATCTCATCTATTGGTTTCGATGTCTCTGGACTATTTGTAATTGACGATGCGAAGCTCCGATCGCGCAATGCGGCCCAAGATCCAGTCCTTCCGCGCGCCTGGTGGCGTAAGAAGGCGCTCTGTAGTTGCACGCGCGAGATGAGGCACAGAGGGCGGTGATGCTATCGCATTGCTTGAAGCGTAAAAGGGATCATTGGGGAATGATTTGAAGGAGACGCCAGACGCGACGTCAACGCAGCGTTGACGGGCACATGGATACGATTTCACAATAATTTCGGCAGGGAGCGTGGAGGCAGTATCACAAATCATCAGACGGATAGGCGGATGAAAACTGACCATATCTTCAGGGAAGGTTAAATCGTTGTTTTGTGGACCGAACGCTTCATCATTGCCTGTTTTGGATGAAGACAAGGCGAGTGAGCTACTTACGAGAGAACAGCCACTTAATCGACTTTTTCCTCCTTGAATCAAGTAGTAGTTTTGTTCTCTAAATGTCATTATGGAATGGTTGGTCTTGTTAAGAAACACTATCATTCTTGTGAGTTTTAGAATCTTTGCATGCAAAACTGCAGCTGAATCCTTATCAGGGATTTATCTGGGTGGAACCGGAAAGCTCATTACATAATAAGAATTGTTAGGGAATTGGAGGGGAAGATATTTAGAAGTTGATGCTTTATTTCAATAAGAACACTGCTTCTTTTATAGAGTTTTTAGGCCGGAAAATTAGTTAAGATATATCTGGATGATAGCAACATTCAACCTTAAATTTTCAGATAAGTATTGTAAGATCTGTGAATCATGCGAAACTGCAGCTGATTCTTTATCGGAGATTTATCCAGGTGGAACCGGAAAGCTCATTACATAATACCTGCCTCCAAGAGCGTACGCGATGAATTGAGGCTTGGAGGTTCACGTTCTTGATCTTCTGTTTGTTGGAGGAGGCAGCGAGTAAGATCTGGAGTTATGTCAAGCCAACAGTTGAAAACTGGGTGGTGGTCCTTCCATGAGATGAGGACTTGGCATTTCCCATCAATTGTTTGCTGGTGTAGAACCTTGTCAATGGTATGGAGATCGAGTGGCTGGGCATCAAGGGGATGAGAATTTTCATCGTGGTAGTAGAACCGCAATTTTTCTGGATGGAACATGTTATGGACGTCCCATGAGTCAGGGATGTCAAGTCGGCAGGAAGGGGTGTTTCCGACAAGCCCGGTGATTTTGTAGGGTCCCGTGTATTGATCTGAGAGCTTGTTGGTGGGGCGATAGTGGATGCTTGGAGGCTTGAAGTCCTTGAGGGAAATGAGGACAAGATCTCTGACTTGGAAAGGTGAGCAGAGACGGTGGCAATTGGAGACAGTGGAATAACGATCTTGCGCATCCCGTATGCGGTCTTTGGCGACTTGGTAGGTAGCCTTGAGATCTCATAGAAAGAGTGGAGAATAAACTGTAAAATTGATGTTAAAGATGGATCACGGATGGCGACCAAATTCGAGAAAGAAGGGTGTATAGCCGGTTGAAGAGTTGACAGTGTCGTTGATGCCGAATTC
>MU615040.1:0-20643 GCA_025201725.1 Chytriomyces sp. MP71 | reverse complement strand
CCTAACCCTAACCCTAACCCTAACCCTAACCCTAACCCTAACCCTAACCCTAACCCTAACCCTAACCCTAGCCCTAACCCCTAACCCTAACCTAAAGTCTATTGTTATAGGCAACAATATCTTTTTAACTGACCACTTTGACTGGTATTAGCTAGGCAAAAATATAAGAAGCCAGCCAAGAAAGCTTTTGCATGGAACAAACGTACAAACTTTTATGGATAATCGTCTTTCTGCCTGTGTCATGAACGGACTCTATAGTTTATCCCAAAACTGTCCGACCCCACTGCCCTCCACTGCCTCAAACCGACTCCCCTCTATCACCTCCCCACGCACATACCCCATCCTCTTCCCCGGCACAACAAACAGTGTGTCTGCAAGCACACACTCCGCGCCTACGCCCACATTCTCAAACGTCACCTGGGCACTCAGCGGCAGCACCGAAACTGGGATCTCCACACGTACGGGGAACCCGCGCGGAAGCTGAATGTGCAGGAAGTCCCGCAGCGCGCGCACGTGCTCGTTGCGCAGGCCGAGGAGGTCCAGGAGCGGGAGGAGCGTGCTGAGTTGGATGGGGAACTGCGGGCGCGCCGGGGCGGAGGGTGTTGGAGTTGCGGGGCTGGGGCCGAGGGTGGTGTCGAGGGCCATACGGGCGACCCAGCCAAGGAGGCTTGTCGTGCTTGTGCTGGTGGGGGTGTCGGGGGCGGCGGGGTCTGGGAGGGTCGAATCGTACATCCAGATTGTGGCGGAGACTTCCTTTCGGCTGTCAGTGACATTCTGTGGGCGACCCACTTTAACGTCCTTGTTGGCGTTTGCGAAGGCGTCCCATGTGTATGAGGGTGGCGGGAGAGGAGGTAAGCTGGGGCGGAAAGCTTTGAGCTTTTCTAGAGGTTTATCATCGGCGTATGCATATGAAGGTGTGACGGGCAGCTGCGGGGTATTATCCTCCGAGGCCCAATCTCGATCTGAGTTCACGACGCTCAGCGCGCCACCGCGCGGCGGTAGCACAGACACTGGGCTCATGGACGCAGCGGGGATCAGGAATGTAGGAAGAGGATGCACATGAAGGTGTTCGTCGCGCTTCTTTTGCGTATATGCCAGGTTCTTGATACTGTAGACGGCGCAGTTGTACGGCCCGATTTTTTCTGTGCGATCGCTTTTGAAGAGGAGGCCTGTTTTGAGGCGGGTCACTTGGACCGCTGAAAAGTCGAATTCGGGGGCTGCGACCTAAAAATGCGTAAAAATGACGGGAAGTGGATCGATTGGACGCACCAGAGGAGAATTAAGAGTAATGGATATTTCTTCTTCTATATCTTGTTCTGATAGAGTAAAATCGTGAGGATAGATTTGTTGAACGACACGTCGCTGATGATCGCAGAGCACAAGCTTCGGGCCTATGTAGGCCAACGAGACGTGAGACCCAACGATGCTACGACTACAGAGCAGTGAACATGTACCTTCTTTTGTCTCGGTAAATATCAGACTTATATCGCCGCGAATCCAGCTCAGATTTTCAAATCCAACAAGAGTGGTATCGATGCGTACGCTGGTTCCCTTCTTGTGAATTTTGCAAGTATCGCTTGGACATATTTGCGAGAGAAACGGCAGCCAGTTGGAGCTAAACTCCCACTTCAGCTCGAGGTAGAAATCGTTGAGATCCTTGGCCAAAGTTTCGAGAAGCTGGCGGCCAGATGAATGGAACCACCTTCCGAGCTCCGAGCGAGTAGCCAGTAAAACCTATTCACGTGATGTTCAGGTCATCCATGCCATGGCTCGAAAGCTCAAAACGGATGCCAAACACCTCCTTCAACGCCTCGCGACTGCCGAGCGAGGCCGCCTCGTGGATTGCGCGCCATCCGCTCGCGTTCTTTGCCAGTACAAGCGACCGCGTAGACTCGTGTGCAAGAAGTACGCTTGCGCACGACGTGTTGTTCAGTGCGAGTGCGAGTGTGAGCAGGTTGTGGCCTCGCATGTGGTCCGCAACGACGGCCTTGGTGCCATTATTAAGCCGAGTGGAATCGTCATCGAGTGCCTTTTGTAGTGCCTCTGAGTCATTGGCAAAGACGAGGCGGAAGAGGTGATCGGCTGCCATCCAGTCTCGAATCGATTCAGTGAAAGAAACATAAGAAATGACAACCCATGTGAGCCGCAAGACAGCCATTTCATCAAAAATAATCGCATTTATTACACGAGTGTTGCGGCCTCATCGCGCGTGACCCCCTTCTGGTCCTTCTCATCATACAGGCAGTTTCGACCCTGTCACCATATCGACAACCTATCACGTACGGGGTTAGACGTAAGACAAGCTTGTGAAGATGAACGAATGATTACCTTTGCTATGCCTGGTGTATTTAAAATCGGTCCTACGATAGGTAATTTCCGCAGAAACGAGATGGCGACTGGGAAAAAGTCCCTAACGACGAGAAACGAACGCGATGAGTGAAGCGTGACCGAATAAAGATTCAAATTCGAAGGACGCTCTCCGATCGTTTCAGCTAATCGAAGGTCAGTTCCAGTGGGGAAGCTTCCAGCGGGATGCTTTCAAGCTGTATCACCAACATTTGAATCACGCCTTCCATTCAGATAACTATCACTCTGAATAGCGTGATGACTTTTGCATACATATATACGGGAGGATTTGTGCGCCTTGGGCTTGGGTGACCTTCGCACTCACCCAAACAGGTTGATAAAGCCAAACATCTCGACGCAAACGCCAACGAACGGCCTCCGAATCAGCACAAGTGCGATGCCTCCAAAGAAGCACAGCGTTCCACGCAGCTTCACCGGCCGCGAGAAGAAGGCGACAGTCTTCTGTGCGCCAATCAGCAGAAGAAGGCCTGCAAGGAAAAGCAGGTTGCCAATCGCGAGGAGGCCGCCGTCAAAGAGCATCAGGATGCCCAGGAGCATGAACAGGATCCCAAACACCGTCAGACCCACGCCAATCTCTGGAAGTCGGACGGATAGTCAGCGATTACATCCCTTCATTTCACTTCATAGGCTAGAAGAACTCGTGCTGAGATGCCGTTCGCTTCCATAGAGGCTGGCAGGAGGGATAGGGCAAACTCACTTTGCGAATCCGACAACCACATTCGCCTTTTTTTTTTTACGTTGCTTCCAAGCTCAAGCCATCACATGTGTATACATTCCTCAAAACCCGACTTGCTGTGGGGGTGAAATGGAAAACCGGTGAGTATTGCGGAAAAAAGCGGTTTAAACCATTTCCGACGTTTCACTCAAAATGTTACCTCGCAACTCTTCCAAATGTTTTATCAGATGGTCGGCAAAACGGCTGCCAAAAGTGGCGGTGTGAAAAGTTTTCTGAACCTTGAGAAAGTTTTCCAGCAGGACGAAGAGTTCTTGGAAAAGGGCGGGAGGCCGGTAGGGTAGACTGAAAGTTGCGTAGTAGTGCTACACAACAGCTATAATGAAAGATGAGAGAAGATTCGGTTAGCTTGCGCAGTTGGTCGTGGGTCAAGTGACGCCGGGCGTGATTCGGACAGCCTCACGAAGAGGTGGGCCGGTGAGCTCAGCACCGAGCTCACTAACCAGAAACGATCCTCAGTTCAACCATCAATCCAAAAAAGCGAAACGAGCGCGGGCGAAAATAGACAGATGAAATCTAAAGGGAATTGAGAACCTGGAGAGTCTCAGTCTTCTAAACCCAACTTCTCTCAACGCGTGCCAACTCTCGTTCATAGGTATTTGAAACACTGATCGCGGGAAAGGAGCTTGAAACGCCACTCTTCTTCCACCACTACGGATGCTTCGTTCAATCCGACGACGCGCAGTTCAGAGGTATTATACTCGAGGACCTGCCCTCGCGCCGACGCGTCGAGTACCCCCTCAACCCTGGAGGAGGCGTTCCCCGACCCGGTGCTGCTGGAGAAGCTAGTGCAAACCACCTGCTCAGACTGAAGCTGAAGGATGTGGATTTGATGACGCTAAGAGTTCGGCAGTAGGTGGATCCTGTGACGGGGAATTTCTCGGAACTCCACCGGCACTGATGGAAACCATTCACGGGCACGTTTGCACATAGCAAAATGTTGACACAGAAATACAATCTCAAGTATATCAATCAAGAACGATGACTTACCCCTGCCGAAATTATTCGCCTCTAACTATTATAACAGCCAAGAACAACGAACGCATCCGCGTGCGTCTCAAGACCAATCTTGCTGACCGCAAGTCTGGCAAGACCTGGATCAAAAAATCCAGCCTATCACATCTACAGGAAATAAATCTATCTGACTGCACTTCTTTCGTGGCATCAAACTACCTCACCGCACTTGTCCAGCAAGTTGATTGCATGGCCGGCCAAAACGAGTTCAAGCAAACGCACCAATACAACCGCGATCAAACACCGAATACTTCGAAACCGACGGGACGTTCGAAACGCCATTCGATGCGTTCTAAAGTCAGCAAGGTTGATCACGAAAAAGCACAGTAAGTGCGCCGAAAACCAAACCTGCCCGTCAACGAAATGCACGCGCCATACCCATCTCCATGTTTCCATACTTTGACAACCTATTCAACGGATGGAACGGGAGTGGAGCAGAGTATCCCGAAGTTGTCTCGCGCCGCAATTACTGAGTTTGCAAATGCACAGAACAACATGGCCGGTAAGTTTCCTCATTTCCTCATCCACCTTCTTGTTGACACAACAAACAGCTTGCCCGTCAACTTGCGCGGTGGGCGCGTCGTTGCAAGTCCTCAAGCACGCGCCAGAAAAAAACGCGAAAGCCTTGGTCCGGCGTGAACAGGGGCGCACCTTGCCTTGAACGATTTGGCAACGCTGAGCGCTGAACAAAGGCTGGCACCTGGAGACATTGGCATCAAGTCTTTCCAAACCTCGGAAAAGGAAACAGTATGAGACAAAGCAAATAAGAAGGAATGGATGGGGCTTTTTGTGGCTACAGGTGATGTCCCGATAATTGTGGATAGTTTCATTCTTCATTTGTCCCTCAAGACAACCACTAAACATAAAATTCAGAAAACATCTGCTCTCAGCTACTTGCCATCAACTGGTCAAACTTTTTCACTTTCTTTTCATAACCATCCACGGCAACATGAGCAATGGTGCTTCTGCCAACATTAAAGTACTTTCCAAAGATCATAAACCTGTCAACTGTGCATTGGATCAATGACACTGAGGTATTGACCTTGTTGTAGTATTCTGGAAAAGGAGTTATTACTCCATGATCCATTTCATCTGTTGTTGGAACAAGTTTTCTGCCATATGCAAGAAGCAGGGTGAAAAATCTGCCTGTTTCAAATACATGCTCCTTCTCATTGAATGGAATACAGAGCCTATGATGAGTCTTTGAACCTGTTGGGCTTGAAAAGGTTCTTCCAAGTACAAAGAGACCAGACATGGGATAAATTGCTGGAATATTACATTCTCCATGAGCATATCCCTAATGTATGCATTTCAGAAACCAATCAGAGCACCTCAAAACAATACCTCCTTCAACTGGGCAACATTGTCAGGAAGAGGATCAGACACTCCCATACTTACCCAAGCCCATCCATGGTAGAACTTTGAAAGAAGATTAAGCAAGCCCATTGACATGGAAGTATCAGAAGTTACCTGAGTGTCAATTATGACTTTTCTTCCAGCAATGCAACGCTCCCTTTCTGTCATACACTCAACACAGACAAGATATTTTCCAGACAAGATCAATCTTTCTGCAAAGTCCTGATCACCGACAAAGTCATAAATATTTGTTTGGTCCTCCAATGATACTGCAAGAACTCGCTGCCCCTCCTTGATGGATTCACCAGTGCAATACTCAACAAGGACACTTCTAAGTGAGGAAAATGGAATGGGCTTGTTCAAGAGAAAAGAGGCTATGTCATAATATCCATCCAACTCAAGTACTCTAAACCTATTAATTTCAACTGATTGTGGTTGGGGCTCAATTTTGGTTGAAACTTGAGGCAAAATTGTCTCAAGCAACAATGGAGGTGTCAGATGAGAGTGCATTTCCCTGGTGGGCCATGTGCCAAGATTGATCAAGGTTTGCAGAGTCCAAACATTCAAAGAATTCAGAATTTGCCCATTTACAAGTGGTATGCCTGTGAAGGGCCAACGATCCTCAGTATTCATTCTCATGATGGTTTCATTGATTTTGTCAACCATGTAACCTCTGTGGATTGGTGCTTGCCTCTGAAGACCAGTGCGGCCTGCAGTTGCTTCAAAAAGTCCTGAAGAATGGTGTTAATTAATTCAAAGTTAGGAAAGGGAAAGTCACCATCAACAGTGTCATCTACAGGCACAAGACTGATGTACTGACTGCGTGCCTCTTGTTCACGAGTTTTCAAACCAGCCATGAAAGCTTCAAAGAAGATGAAATCAGAAGGTCTGAAGAAAACTCCTTGATCATTGCGTTTTCTGTTTGCTCGTATGGCTGAGAAAGAGCGACTAAGTGCAACTGCAGCCATGAATCCAGAGTTGGCACCCCTATACAAATGCCATTTTTCAGACCTGAATCCAGAAGCAAAAAAAAACAAACCTCCCAGGCCAGAAATTCACTTGCATGGCAGCATCTCCAACCAAAATCACATAGACTTGGCGATTGACCAGGTCTTTGATCTTGAATCTTGTGGCTGCCCACTGCATGTTGATAGGAATTCTACGGATACTGGTGACATACTGGCTAGGGATCTGGTACAGCATCAAACCGTCCACAACCACCAGTAGGGCTCGGCTTTGCAACTGCATGTACTGGTTGGCTGTTGAACATATGAAAGCGTTTGCGCTTGTGTGATCATCTTGCTGCCACCTGTTAAGGACTGATTGAAAACGATCTGGATTGACCTGACCAGCGTGTTTTTGTAATTCGGTGAGGGTTACGGTGTCTGGAACCGCTTGGTATTCGGCGACACTGACACGAATATTAAGGAATCCTTCGCGGCCATTGAGACTATTCACAAGGTAGCGCATGTTAGAGACCGTGATGGCAGTGTTGAGAGCCTGGGAAGTCGCGGGCGCATCGTCAGGTATGTCAAATCTCACTCCAAGGGCGTGGTCGACGCCAATGCTGCTGGTTTCAATGCCGAAGTGTGCACGTGTTCTGGACCCGCCGCCATCTGCTCCAACAATGATATCAGCTTGGAGGGTGTCCAGGTTCGGTGCTCTAATTCAAGCAGACAGAGGCAGGCGGTTAAATAAGCGTTAGCCTCGACTCGAGTCATTTACCCTATGGACAGAACAATATCAGAGTATTCGCGGTGAATGAGGCCCAAGAGTGCGTCCTCAACATTCACAATAGCAATGTTGAAAGAATCGGGCCAGACGTGGTCGGTCTTAACAAAGTTGGCGTTTTGGAAAAGGGCGCGGACTTTCGGGCACAACAACCTGATCACTTCGTTTTGCAGCGTGATGACCTGCATAACGATTAAAAACCCCAAAGATCCGCATAGAAAGCTATACCTGAGGGCGACGCGTAGCATTGGGAGCCCAACCGACCTGCGCGTTGTCAAGTGCAGACCATCTTTGCTCGTGAATCGTGATCTGGAGGCGCCGGCTGATGCGGTCTTGGTGCGCAAGCTCCAGCGCGGTCAATAGGCCCGTGGGCCCACCGCCAATGATGTGGACTTGGACGAGCTCTGTTCGGGCGGCTGTCGCGAGCATGACTAGCGATGTTCGTTTCGAGTGAGATTGCAAACTGACTGCCTGCCTGATTCCAAACTGGTTGTTAGTGAAATTTCCCGAGCAGTCGAACACGCAAGCCGTGAACAGGAGATGAGAATACCATGAACATGCGAGGAGACGCACTTAACACCGAAAGGACACAATTTTTTCTTGGCATGTATTGCTGGAACAAACGTAAATAGAAATTTTCAACAGGAAGAGTTCGCATACGGGTAGAAATCCTTAAGTCGAGCCAATAGATACTCTTCCTTTGCTTTCTCAACCCTCAGCTTGCGCCCAATAAAATAGCTGAGCCTCGAAATCACGTCTGGCTAGCCCAGATCCTAACAATCTCCATCTGGGTGGAAGGATGGCAAGAAGTCACGTTTGGTCAGCTTCTTCAGGATATCACTGGCACAATCATTGATTGCTGAATCAAACAAGTACTGGTGTCAATTTTGCCATAGAATCGTGTCGGTGCAGATGTAAATCAGTTACTCAATTTTGCTGACGACAAGCTCGTTTGCGCCTCTCCACGTTGGCCAAAAAATTCTTCTATAATGATAAGATATCGTTATCAAGATTGAAAAAAAAACAAAAAAACAGCAAAGTTAGATTGGTTTACAGAATCACGATATGAATCAACACAAAAAATAAGCTAAGAATGCAGTTCACTTGTTTCAACTTCGCTCAGTTACATTGTAACCCACGTCATCTATGATGTTCCGACATGACATGTGCTACAAGGAATGGAATGCTCATTTCAGTTCCATCAATTAGCTCGGTGTGTATAGGTTTCGCGTGCATAAATTCTCCAACAGCGCGATGCAGGTTGAACTCGGGTGTGATGAGTGCGGCAGGGGCTTCCTGTATCAATACATCATATCTTCGGTACTGTTTTGCTGGATCCCAGATCAAGAAAGCCAGTGAGATTTTGGGTTCGCGATGCTCGATTGTGGTCTTGTTTTCAACCATTAGCTGTTAACCCTTGAATTTGCTCTATACATCGAGTAGAAATGGATAGACACGGTCATCTACTAGCCTTGTGTGTTTTGCTTCTTGTCCGTTTCGCTGACTGACGCGTCCAACTCTTGCGCACTTGTTTCTTTCGTGAGCTCGAACTCTGTTATATAGCTTAAGGTTTAAGGTGGTTCATGTTAGGATTTTTAGTTTCGAACACAGTCTCGGCGACAACAATTAATGAGGATGACGATCCCAACGACGAAAGCAAAAGAACAAATAATATCCATTCATTATACTATATTACTCCATAAGCAAAAGAAGAAATAAAATCCGTTCATTTTACTATATTTGCTCCTTTATCAAAAGAATGAATAAATCCAGTTAATTATAATTACTCCATTACCCAATGAAGAAAAAATCCATTCATTTTATTATACTTACACCATGAGCTTGATCTCGACGAAGAACCTGACAAACGGCCGGACCAACCAGCAAACCTGCTTGGAATACTCAAGTGGATATTGTGGTGCAGGTTAGTGTTATGTCCCTGTCTGCAGCCTCAGCTGCAGTTGTTTGGTTGCCATGCCCTCCCCCAATGGGTTGAAGCCTTGGTTGAGGATAGCTGCAGCCTGCAGCCTGACATCTCCACCAATGCCTTCCAGCACAGCATCCATTTCCTCCTGTGCAGTGGCCATACTGGCCATACTGACATCATAGATGGCAGCATATCTGGTACAATGTGTCCGGTCCTTTTCCACACTTGTTATGAGACAATTTCGGACTTTCGCGGGTGATGGAATGATTGGCACACCTTTCAATCAAATTCATGCATTTTAATCAAACTCTTTCCTTTTTTCATTAGTTCTGCTATTTAAGCTGATTTCCTTTCCTTTTGTTTCTCTTCAGTTCAATACAGTCAGTGTTATGACTTTATTCCATTCCAAACCTTCAAACCCTTGTCCCAGCTTTCTGACAAGCAAGAAAACCCTTTCCAAGACCCAATCCAGTTAAGGTTGAGTTTTGTCTCACCTTATTTAATCCCCGCAACTTGGTCCTAACACTGCTGCTAACACCTCTGCCTCCCTTTGGGCTCCTGGGTCACTGAAGTCCACATGGCTGATGTAGATGTCCAGAACTGTAGCATTGTAGGCTGTTTGGGCTTCATTTGCTGTAGGAACTGGCCCAAGGTGATGCAGAAGATCTGGATCCACACCAGCACACTCAATGCCATGCTCTCAAGAGAGTGCAGCACCACATGTAACACATTCCTGATGGGCACATACATTATCCAACATCCACATGATCAGTGGCCACACAATCCCCCTTGGGAGTTGGGCAGCAGACATGACCAATGAGTGGCCCTCCTTGTGCTTGGTGGGGACACCAAGGATCCTAGATGTTTTAGTACCATACTTGGCATTAAAATCCTTCAAAGACCAGGAATGATGATCATCAACAAGTGGGTCTGAAACCTTGTGCCCTAGGGGTTTCTGGAAGTCCACCACTAGCTTTGATCATCCAGGACAAGGGCATGCAGGACAGAGTCATTGGCAAATGAAGCCTGAATGAGTGACCCATGGGTTTCCAAGGCCCCAGGTGCATTGGGACCTGTACATGACCATGCTAAATTGTGTGAGTCTGTTGAGTAATGGAGGCTGGTGAGGTGGGATGCATTCAAGAGCATCGATCGCTACAAAACTGGCATCACTGACCCCACCATGTGCAAACCTGCAATGGATGTACTCCTGAATGCACTGAAGGCTGCTCAGAGACTGTTGTTTTGCAATTTCTGTGCCAGTGCAGCTTCCTTTCTTGTGAGAGGTCATAAGGTCCAGCCATACTCCACCTGCAAATGAATGAAGATGGGATACAGTCTTAAAGACTTAAGGGGCTGAAACCCATACCCATTAAACCCACATGAGCAAAGAAAATTCAAAGTGGACTCAGCTTCTTCAGGCATGCCTTGAGAGATTCCTCCATCTCAACACCCTTCCCAGACATGATCATCCCCAAGTACTTTGCTGTTTGGACCACCTCCAGTGGGACCCCTCTGAGACAAAGCCCAGATCCCTCCCTCTGGGACCCAGCAGAACCTTGGTCTTGACTGGTGCCCAGATGAAGCCCCTCCAGCCACTCCACTCATGGCAGCCATCCAGCAACTGAAACTTTGCCAGAAACTCAGAGGGCAGTGAGTTGATGCTGAAGTTGAAGAGTGGTGTTCCCTGTAGAAGACCTTGACTGACATGGATGGGGTGAGACTTGGAGCCTAGGACCATCAGTAGAGCTGTGTTGAAGTCAAACAGTGACTGAAGCAGGGGGAACAACACTTCTCTTCTGAGAGTGACTTCAGCCGCATTTTCAATGGCAACCACCACCTCTGCAAGATCTGACCACACCAGCTTCTGGTAGGTGCAATCATATGCAGCCTGGACATCCACTACAAGGAAACTCACCCATTGGCCATCACTGTCCTTGTCCACTGCTAGCATGGTCCACTTGTTGTTCACTTTTGCTACCACCACTGTCACATCCTGTGTATCTCTCGCTCATCAGTCCACCACCACCCCCCTCAGTGGGCAGGTTGCATTTCTTGTCATCACACACTCTACCAGTCCCACCAAATCACATGAGGTAGTTCGTATGAGTGTATCTATATTATGAGCTTTTCCAATGAGGTTCTTGTTAATATTCAGGAAGAAGAAGCAAAAGACTTAATCATTTTGCTGCAAGTCCCCATCCATAGGGGCAATGCTCTCCAGAGAGCCAGCAACAATGGTGACTTGCGTGGCACTGACATGAGACTCCTGGGAGTCTCCCAAGGTTGCACCTATTGCTGGTTCACCTAACCTTCACCACTGTAACCTTAGGCTATTAAAACGTGGCATATGACACCTTGGGAAGCTTTCCCCAGGTTTTTGCAGGAGCTGCGGGTTCTTGCCCTACATAACAGGGGGAACAAGTCAAAAGAAAGGATAAAGTTTGACCAGTTAAGAATTTGATAAAAGATGCTAAAAGGCCATGCATTTGTCATCAACTTCATTGCCAACTGGATCGACCCAGCGATCACGATACACAGTTGGTTAATACGGCCCGCTATCAGATAGACGCTACCCCCAAACAGATATGGAAATGGAAAACAGCTTTGTTACTCCAACCAAACTTCATAAACCTTGCAGAATACCAAGGAAGTGAGCAAAATGATAACAAATAAGCAAAACTTCATTGTTAACTCCAACACTAACAACTAAAACTCCCTGTCCTCAGCACTATTCAGAAGAGTCCTCCAAATAACAAACAAATTTGCGAATTTGACATTTCTCATGATTCTGAAATCCCACAACTTGAAATAGGTAAGGCTCAAGATTACACTCAAGATCAGAGTCAAGAAAGAGATATTCATAGAGTGTGGTGAGCTTGCAGCCAGGCATATAGATCAGGGAACTGTCAGAGGCCTTGTCAAGCGTTGTGATTGGATTTACAAAGATTTTTTGAAAATCAATAAATGTTTGCTTAATTTTGGCATAGTCTGCTTGTCCCAGAATGGTGGCCCACTGGTTGCAATCATGATTTGGCTTTTCATATGCAATGTAGTAGTCTGGATTGTGTTTTGTGTCAAAGTCAAGTAGCTGCTGCTTGACAGTTCTCCAGGCCAGATTGGGTTGGTCAACGCCAATCTGATTCTGCCCAAGGTGTCATCAAATGTTGAGTGTTCCCTCTTTAGTTTAGAGGTCAATAATTTCAATAGGTTCACAAAGACAATGAATAGCTTTGAGTCAAGATCCATCACAAAAAACTCTCAAATCAACTCTTCCCTCTCATGTGTAGCTCCAAAATCATCATATTTAGTGTCATGAATGGCAACTTTTGCATTTAACAAGTTTGCTGATTCACCAAGCACCTGCCGAATATGATTCTTCAAGTCCAAAAGTCGAGAAACAATAGGTTCTGATGCCTCAATTCTGGACTTGCAAAGTCCATTGTGTCTTCTCAATGCAGCGTAAAAGGTAGATGTTCCATTGTATCAACGCATGGCAGCTTTCTGCTTTTCAGACCCCCCCCCCAACATGTAAGAATCCACGCAAAACAAATGAAAGTCCAAGAGGGATTATTGTTAGAATACGAATTGGAAGGAGAATTGGGAAAAGCACACCTGTTTGTTGCTCGCGTACACCGAGCTTTCAAGCATTATTTGTTCGCGTTCTTCGGCATCCTCAGCTTCGGCAGCACGCGCCTTAATCTGGCAATGCTCTTCCGTTTTATGTTAAAGTTTAATGTGAAAGAATGGTGTCATTAGTAAATTTGACATAAATGGCAAGCAATCAACACTAAATACAAACCTGAATTCACGATTCCACACAAAACAATCAAAATTATAGAAGATTTTCGTTAGAATGCGAATTGGAAGGAGAAGTGGGAAGTGCTTACCTAGAATCTACGGGGGGAAATAATAGATTAATAACAAACAGAATTTTGGTTAGAATGCGCCGTGAATTTCAAGAGAAATAAGAAACAAACCTTTGCGTTCCCTTCAGGACAATCATTCATATTTTTGACATTCTTCTTATGATGAAGTGCTTGTGGTGAGTCCTTGTCGACGCCGTATTTCGTCCGAGACAGCGCGTACCGCGCCAGCAGCAGCAACAGCAGCGACACGGGAGGCGGAGACTGAACCGGAAGAATAGGGAGCGACAAAGGATGACCCCGGCGGAGTCTCTGCTTTGTTGGGTTGAGTTTAGTTTGATTGAAGAGAGATGAATCTTAAAACTCTCACCGTCCGTCCTCGCCTTCTTGGGCGCAGAAGGATTCTGACTCGAAGGAGATGGCAGCCCCGAAAATGCGGCTGCGAAGTAGCGCGCGAGACTGTTGGTTTGGAGAGGCTGCTTCTTTGTCTTCGCTATTTTCGCCTGGTTTTTTTTTCTAACGAATTATAAATTTTTGTTCACAACTGTGATCGCCGGAATCGCCTTTTGTCATCGTTCGAAGTATGATATTTTTATTAGAGGCCGCAGTGGAGACTGTGATAATTGAAATCAGTAGTGTACTTTCCCGTGAGGGAAGGGGGCGGGACACGACACCAGGGTGTTTTTTTCATAATTATGTCATTTCATATTTGGCGCTTCTGAATCCATCGTCCGTGTCGAAATTTGCAACTAGTGGCTTGAGGTTCAAACGCTCGCGTCGTGCGTCACGTGCAAAGTGCACAGTCGTCATGATAAAAAAAACAATGACAAAGAAGATGGAAACCCCGAGATAATATGCCCATGCGAAAGGCTTGCTTGTGTCTAGGAAATTGTACGCCCAAATCCCCGCTTGCATGTGGAAAATCTCGGATATTCCCAAATACATGATAGCAACTACGAGAAAAGGTGGGAGATGACCGTAGGACAGTGGGACTCTTGCAAACATAAGCTCAATGATCATAATGATGCTATTTGCCGCATGTTGCGAGCATGTGACCCTGGTGAGAAATGAGTATAACGGTTCGACGAAAAAAAGAGGGTAAATACCAGAGCAAAAAGATGTCGTTGTGTGAAGACTTTGGGTAAATAAGAGTCCAATAGACAATGGAAACAATATAACAGCAAGTTGCAGGAATAACGTAAAGAAGCCAATTCATGTATCGAATCAAAACTGAGCGGTTGTTCATTTTGGCCAAAGAATCCGGAGCATAGATATAGATGGCAGAATTGATAATGGCGGACAACAAATACATATTGATCCCGAGTAACGTCCAGTCCGTAAAATAGCCGTAAAATGGCGTTCCCGTGGAGATGGTGGCGACCAGAACAACGAAAGCGTAAAGGAACAGAACTGTGCGAACGCTGAGAAGCTGCAAGGGTGTGATGTGTGGGCTGGTGACGAGAGTCTCACAATCGAAGTGCTGCATACGGGGATCCCACAAGAAGCGCAACAACTCCATTCTCGTTTACAGGGTGATCTTGATGAATTCCAAATTGATTTTGCGATTGCAGGTGAGGAAAAGTCAAAATGAAATTTTGAGGATGTTCGAAACAAAATTGCCGTGCCCCCTTGCGATCTTCTTTGTTCACGTAATCCTATACATTTCTCTGGAACGTTTTTAGAAATTTCTAAACGTTGGATCTCTAGACAAGATTTGAAACTTTGATCCTGCTCTATCCGATCCAATTCGCCTTATTGTAATCGGACACTAATACACTTACCATTCAACAGGGAAACATTGGAATCCAACGGTCGGTTATGGGTTCGGTTTTGTATCAACGGTGTCGAGTTGAGGCTGATCGGCAAACTCTGAGAAGCGTGCGGACTTAAAAATGGGTTAACTGACTCCCCAAAATTGAACAAATCAATGAAGTCATTCAGAGAAATCCATGACCAAAAGAATCAAATAGTGTGTTTTCTGTCTTTCGTCAAGCTCATAATCTCATTCTTTGCAATGGGACTAAGTGGAGATGAAGTAGTGAGGTTGGTCATTTGACACGATCAGACTGGCCACAAACAGGGCACCTGAACACAGAACGAATGTTGGAATCATCCCAGCATGCCTCAAGCGTGCAGTGAACAGATGTTGTGACCAAACATTCGTAGCTACAAGCCACTGAGTCAGGCTCGTCGTCACTTCATTTTTGAGATCACAGATTTCTTGTCCGTTCGTACTTCCTTAGCTTTCGTCGGAACACTTTATTTCCAAAATAGATACAGACGTGATGTAGACCGAAAATAAGAAATGGAAAATTGCAAAGAAATGAAACAAATGTCTTAATGGCGCAGGAATGTTAGATAGGGAGAGGGACAGTCAGAGCGAGTGGAAAAGAGAGTGTTTGCGAGAAAGTAGGATTGGAATATTTAAATGGTAAGAGAAGGTGCGCCGCTACAGCGTTTTGCCTTCACATGCCTCGTCAATGCATCACTTCGTCCGAAACTTGTACCGCACCCAAACGGGCAAATATGTGTCTTGGCTTTGCTGTGTGTCACCAAATGCCTGGATAAGTCCTGCCGACGTAGGAAACGATTCTTGCACAAGTCGCAACGGTAATCCCGAGGACGGCAGTCGTCGGAGAGGCTTGCGACAGCCAAACTTGCGACGGAAAAAGGTGACTTCTTGACTTTTCTGATCCGCGGCTTAGTAGTCACTGAAGGTTGAGGAGACCATTCCGAATCAAGCTTAGATTGAGGGGACGGTGAGGGAGACAGGGGAGGATGGTCTACATAATCTCCATCATTTTCGTCATCAGCCGTATCCATTTCATCGGCATCGAAGTCCACGTCGAGTTTGTTTTGTTGTGGCCCATGGTGTATTGTAACCATCTGTATAGATGGATTGGGCAAAGAATGGGTGAGAGGACCCTGATTTGCCCCCAAAACCGAGAATGCAGTCGTAGGAGTTGCAACATCCAAAAATCCTAGACTTTCATGAATAATGCCCAGGTCCATGTTCAAGGAGGGAGGACGCACAGGCTGCTGAGAAAATGACATCAGGGACGCGGGTGATGACGCAACACGCGGGGACAAAGTGCCACTTATCGTAGCTGTTGATGAAGATGGAGCTGTAAAGAAGGAATCGGCAGAGTTGAATGGCGAGGTATGCTTGCCAATCAAGTGAGGCTGCTCCGGGGATGAGGAGGACGAGGCAACCGATAAAATGGGAGTTTGTGAGTTGGAATTGGATGAAGAATGCAGTAATTGGCTATTGCCTGTGGCCGGCAGGCTTTGGCTGAGGGGAGGCGGAAACTGGCTGAAGGAATGTTGCAGAAGCGGGTGAGGGGACAGAAATGACATGTCATCTAGTTCAAAAAGAAGATTTGCCAGAGATTCTCCGTCACTTTTAGTTTCTGGAATCGCCGACTTGGTTCGTACATCATGGTCGGGAAACTTGAAATCATCCAGAAGATGCGCATTCTCCATACCAACTCTTGATGACGGTGCAGACACTCGGGAAGCGACGGCGGCGGGCGAATGCGATGCCGATGAGTTGGAGGAATAAGGATTCGAGTATGCAGTTGTTTCCAAGGGCTGGGCGGGTGCCACGGTTGGACTGGCGAGATACGTGGAAGCCGGAGCGCCAGGGGCGGAAGGCATGAGGAAAGAGGCGTCAAAGTTGTGGTGTAAGTTGAAGGGGAATGGCGAGAGGAGGGGGTTAGAGATGGCAGTGGGTGTGTTTGGTTGCTGGAAAGAGACAATGCGCGGGGAAGCGGGTAACGACGCGGAAGCGAGCTGGCGTTTGAGCTGGCGCTGGTGCTGAAGATATGCATCGAAAGGAACACGGGCAACGGGGAGCGCATGGTGGTGGTTGGCCGAGTTGAGCGGGTTTGCTGAGTTCATGGACGGAACCACGAGTGGGTAACTTCCGTTACTGGTCATGTTGATGCTGTTGAGGCCATTTCCCGTCGCAATCGACAGGCCGATACTGTGACGCTTCACAATTATTGGTGCACTGCCACCGCCTGTCCCAGACCCTGAGGTCCCTGTCCCTATCCCGACACCAGCTCCTACGCCAACGCCGGCCTCGCGCGGCTGACTCACGACTACAGACTGCATTCGCTACACAACGGATCGGAGTCTGTTGCGGTGGTGGCAAAGCGTGCGGGGGCCGGGGATGTGCCCAAATGTTATCCCGTATTCGGTCTTTTTGCAACAACAGGGAGATGGTCAGCTCTCTCGCAGTGCGGGAAAATTTTCATTTTCAACAATTTCATTTTGGCAAATTGGAATTGGCGCCAAAGTCGGTCGCTTGCGTCCGTCCGACTGGAAAAGTGACCAAATTCATTCGTTGCCTGGGCGCACTGTGGACCTCCAAATAAAGTTTGTCCGACGTTGCTGGCAATCATCCGCCTGTCCGTCTGTGTACATTGGGATCAATCATCCTGTGTTCGAGTCATCGGAACCCTGTGGCCACCTTGTGATCTCTCATTCGATCACCGGCCAGCCGGAAAAAAAAAATGAGGGCCAGCGGCTGTGTCGGGGCTGGTGCAAAAAGGATGATGAAACTAACATTTTTCATGAATTCCTCATTTCAGTGTGAGTAACACCTATGTGCAAGGGCAATTGGCCGATCTCGCACAATCCAAAACAAATCACCTCATTCCCAATTTGACGGAGTGACATACAATCTTGAGATTGAAAATCACCAGAATCACCATACCTCTCCCTGTTCATCTTTGCTAACCCTATGTATACTTGCAACACGCGTTTCCAACAACATTGCCTGGGTGTATCCCTTCAAAAAACGCAATCAATCTGCGCAAGAGGATAAAACGCTCCTCATCACGTTTCGCGAAAATGTTTCATGATCGCATCCAATCTAGGGTTTATTCATCCTTGCGCTTCCGAAGCGAACCTTGCAGAAATAAAAAATACTAATCCAACAATTCCGCTTCAGTTTCTACTTCCAAGTTTTCCATCCTTGCTATGAGACATAGGCGAAATCCGGAATAGGCAAAGCATCATTCGCACCTCGATCCACTTTCAGTTCAACCCAGACTAGCTTGCAAAGAGGGCCTCTCTCCAGCCATCCTCTGTTTTTTCATGCCCTGTGCATACGTCTCGATCGTGTTCAATCTATGTGGTCACACAACTTAGGGTGGAAAGTCGGCGACGTCAGCAGGCAGGGACCTCTGTGACGGCAATACCCCATGAGGCTGAAATCAACATACAAGATTGCGAAATGGAAATCTATTGTTGTAAAAGGCTTGCTTAATGATTTCGCTGCGTGCGACCGGAAGGAATCCATATGGTTGATGCAATCTTCTTCCAGTTCAGAAAATACCCACCTGACAATTGACTGACGTTGTCTTGTGAAAGCCTCAAAGCAATGAAACGAACTTGCTCACCGATCAGGCCACAACGCTCCATGTTTGGGGTTTCTTCTGAACCGCAAGTGCTTAATAATCCAACATGAATCCTCTCGTTTTCGGAGGCTCGCGAAATCTTGTCAGGAGTAGTCAATTTACGTCTCGTTTTAGCCTGGAATCCTCGTGTACATGAGGGCCAATCCTGTCCTCTGAAGACTCTCCCCCATCTAGTCGGTTGTTGTTGTGAATGGTTTGTTCAAACTTCGAGTAGTCAAGATGTAAGAAATTCAGACGCCAAACCAGCCCAAAATTAGCATCCCACCAGCCCCGGAATGGCTCCTAGAATTGTGAATCGAAAAATTATGGAAGCTTATTCAGTGGTAGCCCGCCATTGATACAGTTGGAGGTTCCTGCTTGAGAGCTCCGGTTTTTCCATAACATATACACCACTTTATATTTTCACAAAAATAGCCTAGGAATCATCAAGTACTTTGGCTTTGACAAGAAAAACCTGCCTTTACGCCGTCTACCATTCGGTTTGGCATTGTTAGAATGTGCACGGGAACCCTAGCTCCTCCGGCATCCCCCTCATACCAGCGTACCACACGAAATGCGAACGGAAACTTTTGTCACGGAAGCAGCGTTTACCTGGCAGTTTGTGCAAGTGGCTCTGTGGCGGCTGTGTACTTTCCAATTCAATTATTATTAAGCATGATGGAAGGGTGAAGATTACAAAAAACTTTATCACGCGTCGCCTGCGACAAGAATTTCTTGTCTCAGGGGCGAGCCCGATAACCCCACTTCCTCCACTTCCTCCCCAGTAAGTCGCATACGCGCGATGTGCCTCCGCTTCGCCATATCTGCCTTCTGTTTTTCAAGAGGCGGTGCAATCAGCGACTGAAGCTTAGGACTTCGGTGATTGGATGGCGGCGGACGCGGACGCGGAGGTAACGAGCTGGTACGAACTGCAAGGGGGGGCTGAGTAAGTTCTGGTGTGGCTTGTTCGGATAAGCTGACAAGGGGGGTTGGGTGATCATGCTCATATGCACGTCGCTCCGTCGCCTTCTTTACAAACGCCAAATCAAGTCTTTTAAATGATTCCCCTGCTATCGAGTTTTCGACTTGTTGCTGTTGTCGCTGTAGGGTATCATTTGCTGAAGAATAGAAGTTTTCAGGCAACAGAATCAGGCTCAGTCGTTTCACTTGAGAATGGGTATTTTGTGAATCCATATTTGCAAGGATGGGTATGATAGGTGGTGGTCCGAGTCTAGCTTGTTTGTGAGGGGCTATCACAACGGTGTCTGAATGAGGTTCCGCCGAAACAAGATCCATCGCTGCCTCGGGGACGACTGGATCCTCATGATCAATACGCGTTGACACAATCTGCTCCAGTTCAACAGATTCCAGCTTCTTTGGCAGAAGAATACCGTCGAATAAGCTTGAAGTCGCCCGTCTCAGTCCTGTACTCCCCTCATCCCCCGCCGCATCTCTCGCGACTGCTTTGCATCTTGCTCGTGCTATCAGGAGCCTGAAGATCAGAAACCCTCCAACAGCCAACACGACAGCGATAGCAGTGAAAACACCAGCGATGAGCTGCACATTTCGGCCCGGTCCCGTTCCCGCCTCCTCGAGCATGAGAGTAGCGGTAACGTTGCTGGACATTGCAAACCCGGCTAGTCTATCGGAAGGAGGCAGATGCAAAGAATGGTAGAACGAAGTCCGAAAAGATTAAAATGTGATTGAATTTTTTTGCTATTCTGTCAAGCCGACAGTTTCACAAATGGAAATGAAGCCTGCCAGCTCCCACGCTCACAAACCGGTATCTTGTCTCGAGTTGTCTTCTCACGTCTTCCAGTACTTCAACAGATTAGTTGTGGAGGAGAAGTGTTCATGATGAAGTTCAAATGAATTAATTGAATTCTGGACCAGAGTCCACTCCACGTCTGATTCTGAATTCTGATTCGCAACATTTACAAAGTTTCACAGACGGAAATTTGCCCGATTGGCATCTTTCGGCTGTCAATGCCTCAGTAACTATCAAAGTTCTGTATTTGAACTGCATGCGATTCAGGAACATACGTTAAGACTTCTATACGGGAAATCAAAGAAAAATACTACAAAGGAAACGAACGCAGGAACTCCATGATGCTAAAACCTGCATCGTTTTGCCTTCAAATGGCTTTGCGTGAGGAAGCTGTTAGAGAAATGAGGCTTAGTGCAGTGAAAAACAACATACCGAGACATGGCATCGCTGCGACCAAAACTCGTTCCGCATCCATT